>JAEMOT010001088.1:162277-183739 GCA_019297695.1 Apostasia ramifera | reverse complement strand
AAATTAGTACCATTTTGGTCCTGTTTTTGTCCTGTTTTGGTCCTCGCGCCAAACAGGGCCTATAAGTCTGACAAGCAATGAAGTGCTTTTTCACTTTACAAGCGGCAGAATGATAAGCACCCTCCCAAGTATGAATACCATTCAGGATAGTTGCGGCTTTAAATATCAATGATGAAATGGCCATAATATCTAAGCAGAGATTAATGGTATAGTTTTGGGAGTCTATATATTTTGTAGCAACAATATTGAGTACCCTCAAATAAACTATAAATTAAAATATCTGTAGATCGTGTAAAATATAGCTTTGGCACAAGGAAATCAATCAGTAGTGGCATTCACACGTTGTGCCAATAGGATTTGATATTGATCACATATTTAAGCATTTTTCAATAATGAAATAAACCTAATCTAAAAATATCAATCTAGCTGGTCAGATCATATGAAATGTGAGTTTGTATGATAAAAAATAAAATTTATTATATTAAAAATTATATAAAATTTTAAATAAAGTAAAATTTTTAAGATAAATTGTATTTGACCCTCAAGTTGAATGAGTATTACAAATAGATTTTAGCTGTTTTGCGTTTGCGCTAATTTTAAGTCCTTGAGGTTAGTTTTTTTAAGTCCTTGAGGTTAGTTTTCGCCTTTTTTGTCAAGTTCTATGGATGAAAATCATGTACTTTATCAAAAATATTTTTTTAAAAGTAGTTTTCTAAGATAAAATTGCACTTCTTTTCTTCTTTTTTCTCTAATTGTCTTTCGCCATTAGTTGGGAACTAAGTATAATTTGATAAAGGGATCATTCACATTCATTTTAAAGTTTTATCATTGTTGGAACATCACAATAATTCAAAAGGACCTAAATAGAAAATTTAAAATAATTGGAGCCTATTTACAACATTTGTCTAATCAGATAGGTAGAGATTTGGTTCAATATTATTTTAGTGTTATGTTATGTTATTTTGAGAAAATAATTATTTAATTTAATAATATTTATAGATAATATTTTTATAAATGAAATTTAATTATTATTTTATAAAATATAATATGTTATAATTTTTATAATTATTTATGTTGCTTAAAATGTAATAAAATTTAATTTATTATTATTTTTTACAAGAGCATTTATATATGACATACAAAATTTTAAATATTATATTTTTGTTTAAATAAAAGTTTTAAAATTCAGCCAAAATTTACTTGTTTCGGCTGACTCTTACCACTACTTTTGGCTAATTTCAGTTGAAATCAATCGAAACTGTCCTATTCAATAAAATTAAATAAATATTTTTCATAATTTTATAATTTTTATTCTCTTTGACATGAAGTGCATGACAAGAGTGATGTAACAAAAAAATACAGTTTTTAGTCTTATTATATTAATTCAAAAAGAATACAATTTATATAAATATTTGGAGAGTTGAAGCTTGAATTGTGAAGCATTCCTCCAGTCGCAAGCTATCACCTCCACAGAAATTATGAATGTATTTATCTTAATTTTTTATAATTGTTATTAATGTGCTTTATAACATTGACATATTTTATATTTTTTTAAAAAATTATTCAATAATTATTAATAATATATTTAATTTTAAATTTATAAAAAAATAAAATAATTTATAAAAATATCAAACTATCAATATTAAAACAGTTAAAATCGATACTCTGTAAATCGAAACTAAATCTTAAAATCTTCGTTTATATATAATAGATATAGTTCAAATTTTATAAAATAAATGTAGTATAAATAATATTTAAAATTTAATGATAGCATATATATATATATATACTTTTTTTTTACAAGAAAGTAATTTTTCTGTTTTATGATGCTGAGAATAAATAGGTCCTAGGGCTTGTTTGGCATAAACCCAAAGAGCAAAAAAATATTTTAATAATATTTTAAATTTATTATAAAATTTAATAATTTTTTTCACATTTAATATAAATTTTAATATTAAAAATTAATTTTATTTCACATCCAATCTAAATTTTAAATTTAAAATACATTTTATTTCACCTCTATTAAAATAAATATTTTTCACATTAATTTTATAATTTTTTTTTTCTTATGTAAAGTTGACATCTGACCAAAAAAAGCCTATTTGTTTGTTTTTATTGCTTCGAGGTTCCTGCTGCTTGCCTTCCCTGGCTTGCAGTCGGAGCGCTTCAATTCCATCTCCGGCTCGGCGGCGCCTTAAGGAGCTCTAGAACTTTCGGGACTTGGTCTTATCCATATCATCCGAGTTCCGAAGTCTCCGGCTGCGGATGCGCTCTCCTCCCTCTTGCAAGGAAGCTCGAACTTGAAGGCGATAGCGCAATTGGTCAAGGTAAACTTCACGTTTTGCATTCCTATTTTGCTAGATTTCTTTTCATTCATTGGGATTTAAAAACTGTTTATCTAAGATTCAAGCAAAGTTGAGATTATTTCTGAACTTTGTTTGGCATACAAGTAAAATGATTGGCATTAAACATCATCCTTGGAAATTCATGTGTTCTTTGAAAATCTCTTAATCCTTATTGGAATCTACGAGCAGTATAATGGCTTCTGGTGCGACTTCTGTTTTAACCAATGAGGTAATTTTGTAAGCAATCAGAAGTTCCTTCTTCACCTGTTGACTTCTTGGAATGTGAAACACTGGTACATAAATGTTATCGTAGACAATAGAAGAATTCATACTCAGGAGACTTAAACGCAAATTGTCAAACACCCTCTCAAGCTGAGAAAACTTTATCAGTTCCTTTTATGCAATCTGTTATGCTTCTCAGAAGACACTATTCTGAGGGATGAGTGAATCTGTCAGTACTTATTCCCATTGATCTGTAAAAAGAGGTAATGTAGCATTTGGTTAATGATGAGCACCATGCAACATTTTATATATGTTTAGATTGAATTGGCGTACTTACGTCGTAACCTAGCAGAGATCTGCAATAGTTTGTATTTGTCAGTATGGTGCTTGTTGAATCACATTCACTTTCTTTGACGGACATGTTGGACTTGTCAAGTTTTATGGACCATGGATACTGGTAACTATTGGCTGTCAAACCAACATGAGAAGAGGATCTTTGCATCCTAATTCCCTTTGGAATATTTCTTCCCTCCACCGACAGCCTCCTCTTGCTCGATTGTCTCTCATATGCATCAAGTCGTTGCCTCGGTGCACTTTGTGATCGCACCTTAGCCCTTGAAGATTCTGTGTTAGCCATGTAATTGGGGTACAACGGGTAGTCGAACGAATTGTGCATTGCTGTCGGCATTGACATGGCTGATAAGTGTGGGCTGCTTTGAGCTGTGGTGAAGGAAAACTCCTCGAAATGTCCACTCAATACTCTTGGACTCACCTCTGTTAAGGCTGATGGAGCTGGAGAGAACTGCAGCAGGAGATTGGTCTTGTATTCAGGTGTTGTCATTGAATAACTGTTTCTGCACTTTGAGTTGTTTCTTGACACACCAAGATCCATCTCTACAATCTTGACATTCTCATCCTCGTTCCTATCATTTTCCTGTATTTTTGAAATCATATGTTTTGGCTTGTGTTCATCGAATCATCATACCATGAAAAATTAGACTTACAAATGACCGTCGGAGGCGAGGGTGATGCAGGGATCTCCTGTAACTCAGCTGCTGTTGTGATCTGTATTGCGATTCTTCAACCATTCGGATTCGTTGGGTTCGAGCTCTCTCTTGTGCATTAATCAGAGCATGCATGCATCTGAGGGTTGCATTTGCTTGCTTCCTGACCAGATGACCTCTTACTAAAGCTTGCAATTTTACTAATCCCTTCAATGCACCTAGAGCTTTTCTTGCCTGCGGTGAAAAAGTTGTATTCGATGAATCTCCATCTCTGTATTTCACAGCATAATGGCTATGTTTTGCCTTTATTTTCTTTCATTCATGAAAATTTGATGCCTCCATGACTATACTCTTATTTCACATGTTTCCACCATGAGAAATTTAAACAGGCAATCTTTGTGATTTTTTTTTTTTGTGATAAAACAATCTTTATGATTTTAAATGGGTAAAGATGCGTACCAAGTAAGATCTGAAGACAGCCTGGATTTTGATTGCGGCCGCCTCCTTGGTTGCCTCTGTTCTACTGCTGGGTGTTGCTGTGAGCCGCACTACGGCTGCTGCAGCCTGAGCAGCTGCCACAGCAGCATCAGCAGCTGCTGCTGTTGCCACTGCCACTGCCATAGCATGCTTCTTCCGGTCAATCTCTGAATCCAATAGCACATGGCTAGGAGCACTTACACCTAGCTCTGGAGAAACCAAGTCCTTTGTGGCTCCTGCATGTCCCTTGAAGCTCCATCTTCTCCTCTCCTTGGCTGCAGACAGCGGATTCAATCTGCTTTCTTCTGCTGGCAGTGAAGGCATTGGTACTCTGCTCTTCTCCTTCTCCTTTCTGCCTGTCAGCCAGCTTCTCAGCCATTTGCTCATCTTCCCCATTGCTCCTCTAAAGCTTCATGGCAGGTGAAATCATGATGCAGGTGAAGCAACTGCTGTGAAAGGCCCAATGTTTCCTTTTTTCCTCTGCTAATTATTCTTCTTCTGACCAGTTTTTATACACGTTGATCCCTTTCTGGTCTCTCTGTAATGACCTGGGAGCCTTGTTTCTTTATAGAAGAAACCATGAAGATTTCCATCTCAAGCCCCTCGATCGCCTCCTCAGAATCTTGCCAAATGCTTTCTTACATCATGGTTAGCCAGCCCGGTCTCTCTTTACTGTGGCCTTTCTCTTCAATAATGGTATGCAGGATTCTAATGGAAGAAGAAGAAGAAGAAGTTGAAAGCTTCATATCGGATCATAGGGCCATGTGGGTGGAAGGAGACGCGAAGGTAGACTGATCCTCAGGAGCATAAATTTAGATGCCTGCCATTTCCTATAAGCTTAGTGCATCTGATGCGAGATGAGGACCATCCCTTCTCTGTCCTCTACCTGCTGCGCCAGCTTGCAGCCCATGATCTCACTTGCATCAAGCCATAGATCCTTTGCTGATGTCCCAATCTTCTTCTAAAGGTAGGTAGCTCATCCCACTCAAATTTAATGGTCTTAATATGAGCATTACTTATGGATTTCTTTTGGATGGCATATAAGATTAAGTGTTTTTAGGTATATGACAAAGAGGGTTGATGTGACACTCATGACCGAAGAGGACGGAAAGTGATCGCCGAGTGATGTACTAAAAGAAAGGATGATCCTAAGGCAAAGTGCGACTTCTGCAGACTTTTAGGCCGATAAATAGTGGTGAGAGAGAAACATGAATGATTCATCCCACATCGAAAAGGTAGGAAAATCCTAAGCTGTATAAGTTGATAACGTGATCTCAAATAGTAGAGGAACCTTCTGGGGAAAAACCATGAGGCTAATGATGGGAAATTCCGTAGTTAAGTGTGCTTGGGTTGGAGTAGTACTGGGATAAGTGATCTCCCGAAAAGTACTCAAGTCACATAGTTTCCTAAATCTAAAACGGACAATATCTCTACAATTAGATCACAGGATATTGCAATACGGTATTAGAGTCGACCTTCAGTAATACGATGTGCTTCGAGGACGAACTAGATAAAAGTTGGTAGGCCTGTGACGCCCGTGGTCGAAGAAAATGGGGATCGCCAAGTGATGTCCTAAGAGAAAAGGATCACTGAGGTAAAGTGCTGCTCCTGACAGGCTTCTAAACTGATAAAATGGTGAGAAGGGAACAAGAATGAATCGTCTCATATCAGAAATGAGAGAACTTGAACCATATATGTACATAATGTAATCTCAAATAATAGATGCACTTTTTACGATAAAATTGTGAGCCTAATAATAGAAAATTTCATAATTAAGCATGGTTATGCTGGAATAATATTGGCATGGGCGGACGATATCAAAGGAAAGTTCCCTAATAACCATGGATGAAAGGAGACTGCCTGCTGGGCTTATGAAATCTGGACATTAACATGAATCATGAGTAAGTGGAATGTATGCAGGATAACTCTGGGACTTAATGAGGAAGGAGATGAGGTTGCAGTTGCCATAATAATTGAGTAGTACAATGTTGGGGATGGAAGAGGATGCATAGTTGGCTGCTCACATGGTGTTGCTGTATCCTCCACTGCCAAGTTAGGCCATGTGCTGGGAGGACAGGGGTCAGCCTTCTAATGCTCGCTCTCCCCTTTTGGTTCATGTGGTTTAGGTTTTCTTTCATCTTCATGTGCGCTGTCTATAATAAATTGTAGGGTAAATTACATCTAGGTCTCAGAATTTTAGGACATAATATCACATAAATTCATAATTTTAAATTTTTGTTATTAATTTTTTTAAAATCTTGATTTTAGCCATTGTCATATATTTTTTCTTTATTTTGTTCATTCACTTACTTTGATGGGACATTTAAATAATTTTATTGGGATACTTTTTTTTTCTGTCACCAATTAAAATTTTAAAATTCAAATATTTATGCGCAATAATTCAAATTTTGTAGATTAAAGTCTATGAATTTTAATGTCTAATAAACTCTTCGGCAGTATGAACCTGACTTACAAGTAATCATGTGGTTGGAGCTCAGCCTTATCTTCTTGTTTTATTTAGCCAAATTTTATTAGACTTAGGCTCTGTTTGATAATAAAAAAAAAAGAAGATTTAGGCCTTATTTGGCATGAGCCCAAAAATGGGCAAAAAATTATTTTAATAATATTTTAAATTTATTATAAATTTTAATAATTTTATTTCACATCCAACACAAATTTCAACCTTAAAAATCAACTTTATTTCACATCCAACATAAATTCTAATTTTAAAATCAATTTTATTTCACATCCTACACACCTCCCAATATTAAAATAAATTTCTTTCCCATCAATTCTATAAAATAAATTATTTTCTCTTTCCTTACCCAAATTCATCCTCCAACCAAACAAGCTAGTTAAAATTTTTAGTCATTTTTGAAAAATATGTATGATGTGAAATAAAGTAAGTTGATTATATTAAAAATTGTATAGGATATAAAATAAAGTTGATTGATTTATTGAAAATTATGTTGGATGTGAAATAAAGTGATTGTTTAATGTTGAAATTTGTGTGAGATGAGATATAAAATAATTTTTTAATATTTTTTTAAAATAAATTTAAGATTTTGGCTATGAGTAATTTTAGTCATGATTTTTAGCCCATTGCCAAATAGGGCCTTAAATTTTGAGTCAAATTTACTCAAATTTCAATTTTGTTGGGTTTTTTTTTAACAATAGTTTTCTGTAGTCTGGTGTGATAATTTTTCATTACTTTGATGAGTCTTGACTGATAATCTACTAAACCTAAAATTTTGAATTTCTATATATCTTTTTATTCACAAAATATGGATTATAAATTTATAACCTATAAGATGTCATGTATTTGAAAAACTGTGAATATTTAAAATTTAGAGAAATATGTAAGTATGTAACTAACATTTAAATTATTTAGTACGATTATGATGTATAATATAATCATTTTACAATGTAAAGAGAATAAGTTTAAGCCACAAGTAATAAGTTTTTTTATCCTGAAAATTTATGGTTAAATTCTCTAAATATAATAAATAGTATTTAATAAAATGACTGCTCTTTTTAAAAATTGAAATTGGCTCTGTACTTTGGAATGTCCCTGACATTTTCTGAACTCATAGGTCTTGTTTGGCAAATGCCCAAAATTGAGCAAAAAAATATAATAATAATATTTTAAATTTATTATAAATTTTAATAATTTTATTTCACATCTAACATAAATTTCAACCTTAAAAATCAACTTTATTTCACATCCAACACAAATTTCAACTTTAAAATCAACTTTATTTCACATCCTACACACCTCTCAATATTAAAATAAATTTCTTTCCCATCAACTCTATAAAATAAAATATTTTCTCTTTCCTTACCCAAATTTATCCTCCAACCAAACAAGAATAAACGTAAAGGGTAAATTGCTCGACAAAATTTTCAGTATCATTAAAAAAATATTTGATAGTAAAAATTTTTCTTAATCTATGTAAATTTAACATTTTATATAATTCCTAAAAAGTCTTTTTTTTTTTCAAATGCTGAAATTAAATAGACCCTTGAGTTAGATAATCATTATATTTTGATATGTTCTTTACCCTTAAATTTATAATGTTATATTTAGATCTTTAGGTTTTATTTGGTTAGAGATATTTTTTTAACTAATATAAATTTTAATTGTAAAAATAAATTTTGTTTTACATCCATAATAAATATAAATATTAAAATTTAATTTAATTTTATTTTTTAAGTATTTTTTAATATTTAAATAAAATTTTTTGCTATGTAAAAAATAAAATAATTTTTTTTTATCTAAAAAAAATTGGAGCTGATGTATAAACTATTTTTTTTTTTGTGATAAGATAAACTATCAAATTGATGGGAGCTTTTCGGTTTTTTAAAATTTTCTTTTAGGTTGGGCAGCTTTACTCACATGCAGATCATTAGTTGGGGGAGAAATGCATTGTTGGATAATTGAGAATTAAAGTTGAGCAGCTTTAACCTTCTATCAATCATGTGGGCATCATCATCCTTACTCCATTCTCCTCTCTCACTTTTTTTGAAGCATCAATTCACGAAATATTGTTAATTATGTGGCCCCACTCAGACATGACAGCTGCTTGGTCGATCAAACATTCAGCCGATCGGTTCGAATACTAAAAGTTCTTTCAATCCACTACTTATGTAGAGTTCATAATTACTTGGCTAATGGTACATGTTAATGGTCTGATTGAATATTTCAAGCTCAATCTCAGCCTGCCACATATACGGTGGGCTTCACTCTATATATACATGACAAGCTGTAATTAAACAATTGAATATTTGGTTGGTCGAATAGAATAATTGCTTCATGTGACCCTATCCATGGCTAGAAACGATCCTAATTTTAGTCAAGTTGGCCTACGAACAATTAGTTACTACAACAGAATGTCTAGTATATTTTGCTGAATGATTATTTTATTAGTAAGTATGCATGTACTAATGGTAAGTATTTATTTAAAAATAATACATATGATAGATCAAACTATTCGATAGACCAACCAGACGATCTGTTCGTCTTGCTCAACTTTGTAGCTCGCGCTGATAGGTGAACAAACTGGTGATATATTCTACCCACCGAATGCAATAATTTCTAATGGAGTACGCCCCGGAGGCCTCCTTGTACAAAATTCATTAGTTGAAATCATTTCCCAGAGGCTTCATGTGAAAGGTAGTAATAGGAATTGGAAAAGGAACTATTTACTGATCAACCACTCGAATAAAAAATACTAATCTTAATCAAAAGTAGACCACTCAGATGTTGATGTGCAGCAACACCGGAATTAGAATCTGAAGTTTTTTAAAAAGCGAAAAAAAAAACAACATTCTACAGAAATTTTTTTGTTTTTTTGATAAAAATGACATTCTACAGAATTTGCCTAACGAACGAACATGCTCAATCAATCTGAATCATCCATGGCCCAGATCTACCTGAGTGCTGCTGTAGATGAGCTTTAAAAATAAGACAAATTATATTCAAGTCCCTTACTTTAGGTTTCAATAAGAATTCATAATTTCTCCAAAGCTTAATTTATACACATCATTATTTAAATTCCTATAGTTAAAATAAATACATTACTAAAATTTATTTAGAAGATATTTAATTTGATGTTATTTTAATATTATAATATCTTATTTAAATACTATAACATTTAAATATTATTATTTTTTAATTATAGAAATTTAAAAATATTATTAAATTAATAATTATTTTTTTAAATAATATAATATAATATAAAAATAATATTGAACCAAATATTTTTGTAAAGAGAAACTCTAAAAACAATATATATATAATTTTTTATTTAGTTTTAAATTATTAATTACATAAATGCCCAAGTCTCTCTCCCTCACATTCTCTCAAGGCAGCTGTGCACGCAACAGCCCTACAATGTGGCCTGCATGCAACTACCCTGCACAAAGGGCTGGGTGTGGCGGCTTTACATGCACACAAAAGGGAGGGAGGTAAAAATATAAAATCCTTAGAATTTAAATAAATTTTGACAAAACAATCAAACTATCAATAATTGTCTTAACTCAAAATCCCAAATATTAAAATTTTAAAATAAAAAAAAAAATCCACACAATCTTATACCCTAAAGTTGGGACCTGAATGTAATTTACCATGTAAAATAACACCTAAAAACCTTCCTGTTTGAAGACTTTTAAAAAACATCCCTTTCTTCTAATCATAGATGACTTCCCCCTTAAGAAACAGAATCCAACTTCCCTTGTACCACCATAGAAGACCTTCATGGCAACCACTGGAACTTAGTAATTAGCCATTCTAATCATCCAAATAATACAAATACAAAATAATTACTATTATTAAAATATAAAATTATTTCTAGGCAATAACCTATAAACTCAATTGTTAACAAAAAAAAATGCAATATGATATCAAAGCTAAAGATATCAAGTTCGAACTTTAATGTCCCCAAATTATTTATAGGATAATGTTTTAAAACATGTTCATGCTGAATTCTATACTACAAAATAAATAACTTACGTGTGAGGGGGCATGCTAAGATATAAAATTGACCTCAGTCAATTGGTAACTAGAGATTTAAGAAAACATGTACATATTATACGAAAATATCACAGAAATGTGGTATGTAACAGTTTAATCAGGATTTCAATGCTCTCCTCCTCTACAAATGCTTCAACTATTATCAGCTGCTCTGAAGAGAGTAAGCAGGGATAGGAACAGATTAATGATATCTAGGTATAGTGCCACTGCAGCCCAGACGTACTCATCATATGCATAGCGCTTGATTAGATTATCAGTGTCGAAGATTATGTATCCGCAGAAGATGAGTGAAGCCAGCCCGCCATAGATCATATACGATATTCTCCCCAGTGGAAAGAAGATCTATGTTTTTACATCAAAATCAACAATGAAAATTTTAGAATCTTGCTAAATGGATGCAAGAGAACAGATAAATCCTTCTTCTCATGCATGTGTAACAAAAGAATACAAATGCCATTCACAAATAAATTTGACAAATTCACAATTAAATACTCTTTGTTAAATGGATCAGCTAACAACAAAACTTACAATCTGTTATCAAACAAGTTGAGAAATTAAGCATAAAATTAGATAGATTTTAGATGACTTAAGCTGAAAATTTTTTTGGATGATGAATTTCCACTAAGTTATTTTTGAATAATTCTATGGTTAATGCTATATGGGGGGGGGGGGGGGGGGGGGGGGTTGAGAATTTAGCTCGAAAATCGATAGTCGCCCGATGTTCAAAGTGATATTTAGCTCAAATCGAGCACGGTTCCACGAGCCACGGTCGGATCGGATTGACTTGGCTCGACCTCTATGTTCTTAAATATAAAAATATTTTTTGACATTTATTATAATAATTTATTATTTGTACATAAATATGTTTTAATTGTTGTTAGGATATTTTCTTATATGATGATCAACCATACCTACTAAATCATCATCATGCCTGGATTGGCTCAAACTCGGACTATTCTCACCATTAGCTACACATCTCTAATAAATAACCAAAAAGTTCTAGAACCTCTAAATAATAATTTCTCCATTGGATGAATGCATTGTTCAAAAGACAATATACCCATCCAATGTACAAAACCATATATTATCCAAAAGTCCTATAACTATTTTGGGCTACCTAGCATTTCCCTAATTCTATTCAAATGGCCATTCGGTTAACTTTTGATATTCTAGTTTTAGAGAGCTCTCAAAACCTTAATCCAACTTCCACACAGGTTAGGTTAAAGGGCTTAAAGCTATCTCAAATAATTTTATGGTCTGCATTGAAACAACTTCAAAGTTATTTTAAGTAGCTTCAAAATAAGTTTAAGTTGCTTGATCTCATTGTAGCTGTCAAATGATTAATTTCATGAATAAACTATCCTTGACACTTTATGCTACTTAAAGTTAAGCTGCCTAATCCCAGACACACCTCTCCTTTGGTTGGGAAAAAAAAAGAGAAAAAATTCTATAATTCTTTTTGAAAGATGACATGCTAAAAACAATTTATAATGAATGAGATTTATATTACAGAATTATCTAATTGTGATAAAAAATAAGATCAAAGAGGTTCAAGTGCTATGCAAATTTTTTTGATAAATTAGAATTACCATCACAGTTAGCATTAGAAAGAATTCATTCACAAAAACTGACTCTTAATGGGATATAGCCGGTAATCATGTGATGCTGGAGATTTTGCAGAAAAGCTTGGAGAATCAAGAACTATTTACCTGGATAATGGAAAATACCAGCAGTATCATGACCGCAGCAAACAAGAAGGGCCCAAGGAAGCTGAAATCATGGCCTTTCTTTGCCGCCCAAAAGGTGTAGAGGGTGAGGCTGACTACCACCACAGTTGTGAGAATGGCCGATTCCAGAATCACCTTCCCTGTTGCTCATCACCAACAAACAGTTGAATCATGAATTCATTGCAAATTTATTGCCCTTTTTGTCAATCACAAGAAATGTAGGGCCTGTTTGACAGCGGATTCAGATTCAAAATAAATAGAATCGAATTCAAAATTTAAAGCGATTTCAGATAAATGAAGCAGTTTCAAACTTAAATTTTGTTTGGATGAAAAATAGCTTGAAACTAGTTTTAAATCTACTTTAATTTATTTTTGTTTGGATAAATATTAATTTAGAAACCACTTCATCTCACAATAAAATCTCAAAAATAATAAAAATACATAAATTTTATAATAAAAGTAAATAAAAAAATATTTATTCAAAATTTTATAATTTATTTGAATACTATTAATTTAAAATTCTCAAGATCTTTGTTTTTTATCCTTCTATGGAAAAAAAAAGTACACCTTTCTTTGGAGGATTATCCCCCTCCGACAAGATGAGGACATATATCAAAATTTGAAATATTTAAGGGATGTGATTATAAGTCAAAAGATGATTTGTCATTATTCTTTAAATTTTGAATTTATCAGATTTAATTATCCCTTAATTTTAACCTTGAAAAAAATACCAAATTTATCCCCAGATATGTTTTTCTAAAAATCTGAGAACCACATTTTCGATGATTTCGGCTTCGTGGCCTTAAAGCAGTTTCATACTTATAAAACGGATTCAAATTTATAAGATGAATCAGAATTATTTGGCTAATTAATTTTATTAAATCTTCATCCCGCTTAAAACTGCTTGAAGCAGTCAATAAAACAGGCCCGTAAGGTCTGACTTGAAAAACTCATTACCTTCGGTAAACGCGCATGTCAATCCCACAGCAAAGCTGATGGAAACAGTAAAGACGCCGAGAAGAAAGAGGTTTATCGGGTGGTGCTGGTAATAGTAATATAGAGGGCACATCACTGAAAGGAGAAGGGGATGTAAGCAGCCGATCGTAAATTAATGAAGAAACCAAGCAAAACAAGCGAAATATTCCATATGTTTTCAAACTTGAACAAAAGCAAGTCAAAATCAGTAAAGAATCTGAAGGCGATGGATACCTATGAAAGGTAAAATAATGAGGAAAATGTAGACCGCGAGGCCGCCGCCGGAGGAAACGAAGAAGCGGGAGATTGGCTTGACGGAGACGACGACTGCAGCGACGGCAACGGTGAGCAGTATCTGGAGGGAGAGGATGGTGTAGATCTTGCGCACAAACGCCCACCGCAGCTCGGGGCTCTCCAACATCATCGGGTACAGGGGCCGCGACGCTCCGCCGTCTTCCACATCGCCGGCCTTCCAGTACGGCGGCCGGTTCCAGTTCATCATCTTCCTCCGATGTTCGGCGGGGAACACGTCTAGGGCTACGGTTTGCTTTCTCGGCTTGTCGGCGAACGGTCGAAGGAACGGAGCAGTCGAGAGCCTGAAGGGAATTTTATACGGGAAAGAAGGTCCTCGGTGTGGGTCGAGCCCGACCCGGCGTGAAAGGCCTTTTGATTTCGGTGAAGGTTCTAGGCGAGTCTAGGACGCGACACGTGGGCCAAAGAGATTGCGCCACGAGCGATTGGGTTGCTTGCACTAGGTCCATGATCGTAGTAGAAATATAATTCTTCTAAACGATCTTAAATATTAAATTCAACTAAAATTACTATAAAAAATATTCAACTAAAATTACTATAAAAACTTTTGTCAAAAAATACTATAAAACTTTTTAGGATAAATTATATTTAGACTCCTGAAATTAAAAAGAGAATATGAATTGATCTAAATTTTAAAACGTTTTAAAGAAAATTTTCGAGTATAATATGTACTAGCACATTTGGTCATAAACATTATATACCTATTAAAATAAATATAAAAAAATATTTTATTCTTATAATTTTCACATCACTCAAAATAATGAACTTATTTTATATATTTTTTTTCTAAGAAGAGAAATTTTAAGTTAAGATGATGACTTGAGCTGCAATCAGAGTTTAAGAAAATAAAAAGAGAGATTATAGAAATTATGAAAGTTAAATAAAGAGCATTTTCATATGTAAAAAAATTTAATGATTATATTTGATTAATATTGACAATTTATACAAATTGAGATCACGATAATTGAAGGAAATCAAATTAGGGGCCAAGTGCTTATATAAATTATATTTTAGGGACCTATGTATTCGTATAAATTATACGTGAGAGATTTGCCTTATAAATTTTTTAATATTAAAATCATTTTACATTTCTCTTTCCAGTCTCAAGAGGCCAAATGCAAATTACCCAAAATTTTTATATGATAATAATTTCACATAAATTAAAATTTTAATTTTATTTATGCCATAATAGTGTCACATAAAAAATCTTAACTCGCTTAAATGTTTAAGGTCATTTATATATAAGAGAAGCATAGTATTATTTAGAAAGCTTGGCCACAAGCTTTTTTTGGTTTGGCCCAAAGCCCACTTGCTTGAGGTGCCTATGAAAAGTAAAATAAATTAATTATATTAAAAATTATATAAAATATAAAATAATATTAATTAATTTAATAAAAATTTATATATAATATAATATTTAATATTAAAATTTATGTATAATGTGATATAAAATAATTTATATATTATTTTTAAATTAGAAGAAATGTCTAAAAAGGTAGAAGGATGAAGGCCTATTTCTCATTGAACTATATAGGTGAAAATCAATTTTATTCTACATTTTATATATCTTTTTAAAAAAAATTAATTTTATTTTAATTTCAATATAATTTTTAATAATAAAATAATTTTATTTTTATATTATAATATTACAAAAAAAAATTTCTTTCTAGGTTCAGAACAATTCAAATCATCTCAAAAATAAATTTCAACAAATCTTGTTTGATTGAAGACTATTACAGGGACGCAAATGAGAAGAGCTTGAGCATCTCATTTCAAATTTTAATTTTTTCTTAGTGTAAATGAAGTTTTTTTTTTTCTGTGTAAATGAAGTTTTGTATGAACCAAATCAACTTTTAAATTTATCCGAACTAAATGAAATACAATTCAGGTGTTACAACGCATTTAATAAAACTAATGAAACTTAAAAGGTATACATATATTGTTACATTGAAAGCCGAGCTCAAAATATTGATCTAAATTGTGGTAAAATCAAAAGAAACCAAGGAGGTCAAGATCCTAAAGTAGTGGCATTAAACTATTGACTCTGAAAACCCTTCATTGAACAAGGTCAAAACAAGCGAAAGAATCATCGTGCATCACCATAGATTTAACAGGATCTAATAAAGTTATTGAAAATTTGTTTACAATCACGGCCGGGACTTATTTGTTTGTAAAATTTAAATTTAATAAAGTTAAAATTAAATTTGGATAGAAATATTTTTTTATTGAAAATTATGAATGATGTGAAATAAAATTAATTATTATGCTGGGATATGTGAGGGATGTTGTAATATTCCGTGATTTTATTGTAGAGGTATTGTCCGTTTTGGTTTTAGAAAAACTGCGTGACTTGAGCGCTTCCCAGGAGGTCACCCATCCTAGTGCTACTCCAACCCAAACACACTCAACTATGAAGTTTTCCATGACTAGCCCCAAAAGGTGCCTCTACTATTTGAGATCACGTTATCTACTTATACAGCTCAGGATCTCCCTCCCTTTCCGATGTTGGACTATTCATTCTTGTGCCCCTCTCACCACTCGTTATTTGACCTAGAAGCTTGCTAGGAGCCGCACTTTGCCTCAGTAATTCCTTTCTCTTAGAACATCACCCGACGATCACTCCCCGCCCTCTTCGGCCACGGGCGTCACAAGCTTCCGCCTGGTTCGTCCTCGAACCACATCGTACTGTGGGAGGTCGGCTCTGATACCATATTGTAATATCCCGTAATCTCATTATAGAGGTATTGTCCGCTTTGACTTTAGAAAAACTACGTGATTTAAGCGCTTCCCAGGAGGTCACCCATCCCAGTGCTACTCCAGCCCAAGCACGCTCAACTATTGCTAAACCTACAAATCAAATTTTCTTTTTGTTTTCATTAACAATCATTAGAGTGAGATGAACAGCTATGATTTAAAATAATTAAACAAATAAACACATAGATGCCTAAGAATTTGATTGAAAGATTGACAATAATCAAAAGTCGCATCAGTTGACTCGGATTAAGTTTGAATTGATAACCAATGAGCCATGCCTAACTGTGATTCAGATCGAATCAAACTCTCCTCATCCAAAAAAAAGCTTCTATTCAATCTTGTGCCTGACATATATATCAGAAGGTTAACCAGCCTTATTTAACAGTAACTAAAGATGCCAACAACCGACCTATCACAAACCTCTCAAGAACATCACACAGCAGAAATAAATTGGAAATATCATTGTCTCCAACAAAGCATCTCTGGCAGAAACATAGAAACGAATTTTTTCTGCAGCAACAGCCGAAAAACAGTAGTCGCACTCATACACCTCTGGTGAGATACCATACTTTTTCCCGACATAACTACGACTTCTTGAAAGGATCCGGGGAACTGAGTTATTAAGGTATTTTGCCTTACAATTAATAGCAGTAACATGACAGTCTTCAAGATCTAGCTAACAACACAAATCTAAATTCAACTGGAATGCAGTACATGAATTACTAACAGAACATGTATCGAATATATTAAGCCCATGGCTGAGGGACAATCAGCTAATATAGTAATGCTAAATAGAAACTATGCTAAATATCATCATTTCAGGTGCCTCCACACAAACTAATGGAAATCTTTCCTCTAAGACTATTATTTGCTAGCCATCACCTAATGAGCAAATTACAAGATTTAGGAAAGAGATTTGTGGAACATCTCACTGTTATGCGCCAAAAGAAGTAAAGAAGAAGTACCTGGTTGAGGCTCATCCTCTTTGCGCATGGCATATGAGCCATATGCATACAAAACAGTCATTTGAAATTTTTGTCGGCTTCGTTTTGGAGTCGAAGCTGAAATCTGCTGCATCTTAGGTTAATAGCAGGGAATTTGCTTTAGGAAGCAAATTCTGAAATGAAATAATCAGGGAATTTGAATGTAATGATGTAAATCATGTAAAGCCTTCGCACTCTGAAGTCTAGCACTATCAGAGCTGTTATTTTGCAACTCATAAATCAAAGCTCCAAAACATAGACTGCCGATTATATCCGGTATGCAGGTCAGTTGTCCGCCTCGGCTGTCCAAAAACACAGAAACATCAATGTACAAGAACATGAAACACAAACTTACAGAAAAGTGAGAAGAAGATTTAAAATTTTCTTTCACAAAGGCAGGAGATTGGCCCACAGCTCAATGAAGAAATCTATTTGGCCTTTGGGTCAATTTTAGTAACAAAGTCCTTTCCCCTTATGATTTTTGGTTTCAAAAAAAGAGTTAAGAAAATGATACAAATAGAGATCAAAGCATTCACACAGCACAAATATCAGTGAGACTCACCATAAATTAGGGCCATACCATCGAACTACTACGGTTGGAAAATTCACTTGATAAACAACTGGAATTACGAAGGCAGGTATTTCGGAACGGAAGAAATCGTTCTCTAGCCCTGACCTAATAAGAGTTTATGTAATACTCTGTGAACTCTTTCAGGGGCGCTACCCCAAACTCCCAAAACGTCTGCATAACTCACAAGCTTTAGGGCAGGGAACAGGTAATCGATTGAAGATTCAAGACATCTCAGCAATAGCTATAATGCAAAAGAAACATACTTTGAATGTTTGGCCTGGACCTAGGCCTGGCATGAGGTTTGGGGGCTGATTGACCCAACCTACTAATTATAAACTCATTTGCCAAAGTAAAACACCTCCATTGCACTAGAAAATGTTTCCTAATTTGAAAATGAGAAAAAAAAAAAGCTAAAATGCCAGAGGATATATTGAAAGTGATGGAACCTAAAACCATGGGAAACTAAGCGATAAGAATTAAAATGCCGTTGCACGAAAAATGCAAGATGATGCAGATCATTCAACATTAATGAAAAACTGATGTGTCGTTTCAAGGAGGAAAAGCTTTAAAGAGGTGGTGCAACTCTTTTACTGTTCAGTCTTGTCCAGAACATGTCCATGTCCTTTTACTTGGGGTTCACATGTCAGAAAACAAATATAGTAGTTGCTTCAATCAAATTATTGTACCCAGAGAGATGACATTGAACTATTTTAACATACCATAATCATTAAGATCAATCGATATTCCAAGCTTCCTTGTTTGAATTGAGCTGCATAGACTAAGACGAGGGGCAGGTAGGCAGAGTTGCACGCTGGAACTCATGTTGCTGCTGCTTAACTGTTCATTTAGCGCTCCTCTAAAGGAGCGATTCAAGTATAACAACTCCACGCTTGGAGTAGACGGCCCTCCAATAGTTCGTCTCAACTTGTACCTTCCAATAAACTGATGTTAGAGAGAAACTGCCACCATGAACCCAATTAATCCAAGTCCAGGAAGACTGGAAGTTGGACGCATAATTGAGACGGGCAATTTATACCTGTCTTTTCGCTTCTCCAGGTATCGTGTCACAGAAGCTTTTCTGCTTACTGGAAGCTCTACATCAAGAAACATCAACGTTAGTTGGAAGGAAACAAAAAAATGAACTAATGTGCTATTTGTTTCAAAGTTATTATAATATTATGTTATGTTATTAGCAAAAATAAATAATATTATTGATTTCATAAAAAAAATTGCCGGTTTGATGAAATATTTAAATAATATTATAAAAAATTATAAAATTATTATTCTCAAATGAAATCTAAATGTTATATTGAATTTATATTTGATTTACGTAATAATATTATCTAGAGTTATTTTCTATTACCTTCCCGTTTGTTTTCTGGTTAAAAATTAACCTGATTTAATTTTAACTCAGTATATCACATCACATCTAAAATTTAATACTAAAAATTAATTTTATTTCACATCCTACACACATTACTAAAATAATAACTAACTTATATCACATCTCCCACATATCCCAACATAATAACTAATTTTATATCACATCCATCACATATCCCAATATAATAATTAATTTTATTTCAAATCATTCATAACTTTTAATAAAAAAATATCTCTATTCAAGTTTAATTTTAATCTTGTTAAATTTAATTTTATAAATAAACAGATCTTATTTTAATATAGGAGAATTTACATACAGAACACTGAATTTATCATAAATTATGCATTTCACCATCTTTTAGTAAATATTACACATATCACACTCTACTTATGGGTTTTACATTTCTATTGTAACAATAGAAATGTAAAAAGAGTGTGATATGTGTAATATTTACTAAAAGATGGTGAAATGCGTAATTTGTGATGAATTCAGTGTTTTGTATGTAAATCTCCCTTTAATATAATGACATTGAACTAAATAAATAATAATTTGAAAGTAGTTTTGGGTAGTTAGTTTTATTCTTTTGATTTATAGCAGGGTAGGTAGTTTTGGGCTTGACTATATCACAGCTTTTTGATCATAAAAAAAAAATCTTGGTTACCGGAATCTATGCACATCATTAGCATTTTAGACACCACCAGTCAAAGAACAAAAGAAGTAGTAATAAATCAACAATGGAAATGAATCAGAAGAAACCCAGTCAGAGTCTCTATCAGTAGCAAGAAGGTCCAGGTCCACGGACCACGGTGGACCATTCACGATCTTTTCAAGTGAGCATGACTCCTGTACCGAAAATGCCATGCAGCTGGAATCAAAAAAAGAAAAAAGAAAATGCCATGTAGCCTTCAAAGAAAAAAAAAAAAAAACTTCCGTCATTGTAGGTTTATAGATGATCTTTTAAATTTAAGTATTTTTATTAACTAATTAATAATATAAATATATTTTAAAAAAATTAATAAAGAGAGCATGTTTCTGATAGCGTTAAGTAATGTCATTAGATTAAGAAGTTGCCCGCTGCCGGGACTTTCGCTTTAAAAAATTTTAAAAAAAATTATTTAAACATGGTTTCTTCTTTTTTCACAAATTTTAAAAAAATATATCTGAGAATAAATTTGGTATTTTTCTCAAGACTAAAATTAAAGAATAATTAAATCTAATAAATTCAAAATTTAAAAAATAATAACAAATCATCTTTTGACTCATAACTATATCCCTTAAATATCTCAAATTTTAATATATATATTCTCGTGAAAATTTTAAATTAATAATATTTAAATTAAATTAAATGAATATTAAAAATGAACCACGTTTAAGCATCGCAAGTCTAAAACCATCTATAAAATTTCATTTCATTTAATTTATTTGAATATTATTAATTTAAAATTTAAATTCTAATAACGTTTATTTATAAAATAAAAAAAAAATATAAAATCTCACTTAAAATGCTTATTTAATTTAATTTGTTACTTTAAACTGATTATTAAATTTATCTTAACATAATGTTTTTTTCGTATCAAATTTATCTTAACTTAATGTTTTTTTCATAGTCAAATTTATCTTAACTTAATGTTTACTCACATACTTAAATATTTATGTATCATCTAAAAATATTATTATAATATTAAATTTATAAAATAAAATTATTATTTTATTAAAAAATCTGAAAACACATATTTTTTGTTAAATATATAATTAATATAAAATAAGTAATAAATTAAATCAAATAAATGACTTACTAATCAGTTTTAAAATAATAAATTAAATCAGGCATTTGAAATGAAGCTTTATATTTTTTGTATTATTTTGTAATTAAATATTTATTCTCATGAAAATTTTAAATTAATAATATTTAAATAAATTAAATAAAATAAAATTTTAAACGTAATTTATTTTTAAAATTCATTTAATTTAATTTGAATATTATTAATTTAAAATTTTCATTAGAATATATATTTTAAAATTTGAGATATTTAAAGAATATGATTATGAGTCAAAAAATAATTTATTACTATTTTTTAAATTTTGAATTTATTAGATTTAATTATCTCTTAATTTTAATTTTGAGAAAAATATTAAATTTATCCTTAAATAAGATTTTTTTAAAATCTGCAAAAAA
>JAEMOT010001088.1:109062-156985 GCA_019297695.1 Apostasia ramifera | reverse complement strand
ATATAATATAATTATTATATATTTATTATATGACAAATCATTAACATATAATTATTATGAGAAATTTAATTATTTTGGGGTATTTCAGTCAAAAATTAACAATAGCAAAAGCAATTTTTTTGAAAATCTATTTTTTTAATTTTATTTATAGTTATTTTTTAGTCTTTTAAAAATCGAAAGCTTTTTAAAAGTTGTTTTACCAAAAATAATTTTTAATTTTTTGTTATATAAAAAGAATTTTTTTATTGACTTAAATTCTTAAATTTATAGGTCAAGATTCAAAAATAATTTTATATTATGAGATATCAATGTTGTAAAGAGGATTTATGAAAATTCTATCAAATTTTCAATAGACAATGGTTGAAGGTGGGAAAAGGAATCAGTCAAGATCGATAAAGGGATGAGCACATGCATGGGAGATCAAATATGGCCATATGAAAGTTACATAGAAGGTTTGCATTGAAAATATTAAAAGAGGGCAAAGAGAAAGAGGAGTTATTTCTTTTTATGGGTGTTAATGTATTCATTCTTATTAAAAAGTCAGGACTATTTTTTTGATAGTTAAAAGAAATTATGTGGCTCTTTAGATCCCTGGCTATTGTTCTCTCAAGTTCTTGGGACAAGGAGTTATTGGTAAGTTATTTAACGGCTTTTGGGACTTGATTTCTCTTTCACAAAAGGAAGTTGAAGCGGGGCTATTTTTGAGTTTGAGACTTCTTCTGGTGCTTCAGTGTGTTACTAGAACCAATTATGATCGATCATCCTTGATACTTAGCTCATGTTAGTGAGGTTCATTCCATTTTATTTCAAGCTTTGATGTTAGAACTCTCGATCTTTATCTGTTTTACTTGAATTTCACCATTATAAATTGCATTAGATTTCCTAATTTTGATCAAGTCAAACACATCTCAAAAGTACTCCTTGAACGATATGTCTTCAAGATTTCACTAATCAAAAATCAATTCCCTTAATGTTTCTTCTCAAAGGGCCTTGACTTCTTGAGGATCAATTCTTCAAAGTCGAAATTTCTCATTCGATACATCAGCGACTAGCACCTCATGATCTTTAGCAACCAATGCCTTCTTAGATGAGATCACAAATATATGATTGGCATTGCTATAAGCACTAATAATTAATTTATATATGAGACACAATAGACACTTTTGATCATTGAAGGATCTTACGACTTCTATCGAATCCTGGCTTGCATCCTTTGTCAACCGGTTGGCTGCCTCAACAATAAAGCTAGCTATCCATGGGTTTCTAATGCCCTTGAGGAATGGAGCCATGGTTTGCTTTCAAGACCACGAGAGATTCACTCTCTCTTTCCAAAATCCCTCCATGAAAGCAGGACTTAAAAGGCTTTGGTCACTCTCAATGAAGAGAAACAACATTTTATTTATTCGTATACTCTTAGATGGATTGGTAGCGAGTGTTTTAAGATTTAGCCAGAGCTCAGAGGCTCATTATTATGAACTGAATGCAATGCATGAGACTTAAGTCATATATTGAAAGTCTTATAAATTCTAATATATGGCTTACATGAATTTTGAGCTCATCACCCTCACGAGTTAGCTCCTAAGGTTCTTACCAAATAGTATTGGTGCTACATATTACATCTTCAAGTTTCAATTGAGTGATGATAGTGTGGTGACACTGAAATTACAGTGTTCATTTGGGTTAGTAAGAATCGTCACAAAATTAACTTCTTCAAACAAAAGGACACTTAGCTTGAATATCAAATCTGCTGTCACATGAAGACTTCGACAACACAATCTTTGAATCGTCTCAAAATCTTCCTCCTCATTCCAAGTATAGTTGAAAATGATCCAAACTGAACTAGACAATGATTTGTTCATGTCCATATTCACTTCTTTAAACTTGGTTCATGAACATAATGACATGTATGGGAATGGTACATGTTTGACTGCGAACGAACTTTCTAATTTGTTTGTGAACGAGTTTATATATATTTGAGTTGATTAACACAAAACTGTAAACAAACTATTATCAAGTGCATTAATGAGTTCGCATATGAGTTACCATGATGCTAATTTATAATTCATAAATCTTCATTTTCAAATCAATAAGCAAGATATATTTCAATCTCTAACTGTGCTCTAAATGAGCCACTAAATTAGCACTGATCGAGCTTCATATCAAGCATTTATTAAAGAATGATCGTTCATATAATCAGTTCACAAACATTAATGAACTAAACTTCAGTATGTTCAAACTCATTTATTTAATAAGTTTTAAAATTATGGTGAAATTTTTTCGTTAAATTTAATTAATCCAACATGAATAACTTCTGAGCAAATCAAGAATTGAGTTTTTCTATTTTACAATTTAAGTCTTCAAAATTTCTAAAAATGAAAACTAATAAAATATATGTGTTTACAAATATATAAAATTTTATATATACATATCATTGATAATAATTAGCTAACAATCATAATAAGAGAAAAAAAATTCAAATATTTTTAAAAGTCTTAAATATATTATTTTTGAAAAATATTTAATTTAAATTAAAAAATAAAAAAAATAAGAAATTTAGTATATTATTGAAAAAAAATGAGGAATATGTATGTAAATATTCCTATAATATATAGGACTTTTACTTATATCTTTTATATTAAATATAACATCAAATTCTATTTAATTATAAATCATTTTTTTCATTTTGTTAATACCTGTTTGATTCATGCTAAATTCTTCCTAATGACATCATCAACGCTTGATAAGAAATTTAAAAATAAATATAAATTAACATTTTCAAACCAATGATATTTTAAAGAATAAAAATTATTTTTTATGTCTTTAAAATTAATAAAAGATTACAAAAATTATCTAAAATATATTATTATCTTACATATGTCTTAATAATTGAATTGTAATGTTTTTTCAAATAATTAAGCTAACACAATTAAAGATAAAAGTTGATTAATACATGTAATCTTTCATTTATATCTTTCACTTGATAAATAATATTAACATTTAAGACTCAAAAGAAATATGTTTTCGATCATAATTTGAATATAAAATTACCGGGGAAAAGTAAAAGCTGAAAAACAATTATTTTTGAAATACAAAATTACATATATATATATATGATTAAAATCTAATTATATATATTTAACACTAAGATATTTAATATTATATATTAATCACTGAAATTATATAAAAATTAAAATATTTATTACATATATTTCATAATTTTATGATATAAGTTATAAATGAGGTGTAATTTTTATGTGATGTTAGTGATTAATATATAATAATAAAAATTTGAGTGACATAAAATTAGAGCTATTACCGATCCGATTTCGAGCCGAGCCAATACTGACTCAAAATCGGATTGATCACATTTCGATCGACTCAAAATCGACTCGAGCTCGATTGAGTTCGACTTCGAGCCGGCTCAAAAATGAATCAAATCTCAAAATTTTTTTGAGCCGATCTCGAGTTTGGTAAGCTCAACTCGATCCGTCTTGTGGCCAGTTCAGTTTATAATATATATATATATATATTATAACATATATATATTATATATATGTATTATAATATAAGATGTATTTTAATTCGAGCCGATTTCGAGCTGGATAGAGCCGATTTTGAGCTGGATCGAGCCGAGCCACCCGGCTCAAAATCGGCTCGAAATTATTATTGAGCCGAACTTTTAGCTTGTTAGTCGGCTCATTTACATCGACTCAATTTCAATTCGATCTAAAATCAATTTAATTTTCGATTGATTTTCGATATTCAATCTATATTAACACCCTAACATAAAATAACTAAAGTAATTAATATCCCTTTTGGAATTTGTTTTTGATTTCAGTTTTGAGAATCTTTGGGAAAGAGCAAACACAGGATGGGCTAATCACTGATATTATTTAGAAAAAGCCCAACATACTCAATGAGGCCGGTCCGGCCCATTAAATTTTCCCAGAGAATAGCACGGTGGGCCCATGCCGGAGAATCTCCTCATCCCTGAAGACCTTCTCCGCCAACTCCGCCGGCAGCGCCACCTCCACCGCTCTCCCCGCCTCGTCCCCCTCCGCCGCCACCGCCGCTGCTGGCGCAGGCAGCACTACCACCATCCCCTCCCCCTCCGCCCCCCCAACCCAACAAGACAGGTGGACCGGCGCAGCCCCCTCGGCCATCTCCACCTGGTACGCCATCACGTGATCCATCTTCACGCACGTGAGCTCCGGGCCGTACATCCGGAACACGCCGCTCTCCCGCCGCGCCGCCAGCCACTCGATCGCCGACCAGTAATCCTCCTCCACCAGCCCGGCCACGTGGCGGCCGACGGCCGCCGCCACACTGGCCCAGCCGGCGGCGAAGTCGGCCTCGACGCGGGAGAAGTGCGCCGCGTTGCCGTAGAACCCGTGCGGCAGCGGCGCGTACATCCGCTTCCGGAAGTCGGTGACGACGGTGAGCGCTCCGGCTCCAGCGTCGCGTTGTCCGGCGGCTCTGGCGACGGCAAGCCAGAAAAGCGCTGCGAGGGCGTCGAAGGGGGTGGCGGCGGGGAAGTCGGGGCGAAGGTCGGCGAGGAGGGAGCGGACAGCGGCGGCGGAGAAGCGGAATGTGGCGGATGACATGCGGCGGCCGGAGGCTGCGACGGCGGCGGGGATGGTAGAGGATAGGGAGGACTTGAGGGAGAGGAAAGGGGCGGATGGGTTGGGTTCGGGTCGTGGGAGGAGAGCCGGTGGGTAGAGGAAGGGGGGGTTGACGATGCAGGCGCGGCGGTGGCAGTCGCCCCAGGCTTTGATGATGAGGATGGCGCACGTGGGATCCACGTGCAAGTGGGTGCAGCTCAGGCTGACGGCATAGCCCATGTCGCTGAACTCCGTTATCTGCCAATATGAATCACCCGTTGAGCATTTCTTAAGTTCACCTGTGCTTGTAATATCATATCAGATCAACTCGAGATTATATTGTAAGTTTTCAATAAGATCCCAATCAGATCCAAGATTTGGATGGAGGGAATTCGATCTAATCTCGATTTAAGCTAAGTTTAGCTAATTCAACCTCGATCTGAATTAAAATCTATCACATGTTCGATTAAGTTTTGACTTTTTTTTTTTTAAGTTTAGGATCAACTGATATATAAAAAAAAATGTTTCAATTTTTAAGTTTGGGATCCATGTTGTTTAAACATTTCAAATGATAGTCAGACGAGAGAATTCTAAGTTAATCTCTAGCAAGCTTGATCTGATTTGATGCTTATTCGAGATTGGATCGATTATAATTTTTCAGTCATAAAATTGAATTGTTAGTCTGCTTTTTCGATCCCTTCCATCAATTTTCGAATGAAATTAACATGGTCCTTATTATATGACTTATAGTTTGAACTATAAAATTCATAAATTATGAGTAATGAGTTAAAATCAAATAAACTGCTTATGAAATAGACTAAAAATTAAAAAATTTTAATTTCAAGTGGAGATGAATTTGTTCGATTTTTAGAGTAGTTAGAGTTCATTGGAGTACCTGAACGTAGAAACAGGACCAGATGGAAGGATCGTCTCCCATAGGCTCCCAGTAGGCGAGTTCCCTCTCCTCCGCCGCCGTCGCCGTAGCGATCCACTCCTCCAACGTCGCCGCCGCCCGGGCGTCGACAACCCTGACGCCGGCGTCGTTGCACTTCACCAACCACTTCTTGCCCTCGTCCAGGCAGAGCCGGCCGGTTGCCGCAGGGAAGTGCCAGAGCATATCCGACAGCGATTCCTTCAACCGGGCCCGGTCCAGCGTCGGACCGGGCCGGAAGTAGAACACCATGTGAAGGGAGTGAAACCCCATGGCGTGGTCGAGCACCGAGAGTGGGTACGTCTTCCCCGGTCTCACCGGCGTCGACGACACCACCGTCGACTTCGCGTAGGCCGTCACTCGCCTCCCTCCAGCCGTCATCTCGCCGTTAGGGTTAGAGAGAGGAGAATGTGAGAGAGAGAGAGAGAGAGAGAGAGAGAGAGAGAGAGAGAGAGCAACTGAGAGTTCGGACGAACAGGGGACGAAAGGAGGGTTGGAATTTATGGAGAGAAGTGTGGAGCGAACCTATGGCGGCTTTAATTCTTCTGCGAAGTGCGGCCAGTGGTTGGGTGGGAATTAGTGAGAGCAATAAATATGGCAAACTGTATAAACAAAAATTGCTTAAAAAATAAATTAAATTTAAGATTTTTTTAAATCTAAAAAAAGTTTTTTTTTAATATATGCCTCATAATAGCTGCAGCTCTACTCAAACTGTCAAATTTCAATTTCCAACTAAATTTAACTAGAATTAGCCAAAATCTATCTAATTTTAAATCAATTTTCAAGTTAAATCAAATTTATTTTTTAATCTTATTTTTTAATATAAATATTTATTTTATATATAATACTATATATATTATTTAAATTTAAATATGCTATATATACTTATACATTAATTTCTTTTATATACACCTTAAATTTCTACAATATATCTATCATAAAAAACTTCTTTAATATATACTATATATAACTTACCATGTACATATATTGTAATATACATCAAAAAAAAAAATACAAACATATCATTATACTGATCTTATGTAGATTACAAACTGAATTAATTTTATTTCAAATAAATTAACTTTAAATTATAAAAAAAATAAATTAAATTTAAACTAAATAAAATACAGAAGAGTTTCAAGAAAATTTCAGGTTTAAAGTACATTGCTCACTCTTAATACTAGCACAGATAACATACAAATTACAATTAAATACAAAAGTTATCATCATATCTTGCATACAATCAAAAAAATAAATAATAACACATTTAAACAACTAAATTAATACAATAAAAGACAAGAATAGTTATTAGGCTCCCCTCAAGATAGCTCTTTAACTTATATCACATCCCTACATTCAGATTTTTATTATTTCTACGATGACAATGTCTAACGAGTAATCTTTTATATAACCATGATAATAAATAATTCATATCTGATTGAAACAAAGTAATACCATGATTAAACATCTTGGCATGAAAGAAATAAACACTTGAAATTTATAAACTCGAATAGAACTACTCTCAAAATTGAAAATTGCAATTTTAAATTGCAACGGCTATTTATGTAACATGTAACAACCTCTTTCACAATATTCCTTAAATTAATAGCTTGGGCAGATTTAGAAATATAATCTGTTGTAACCTTTTTTTGGCCCAACTCCCACTTAAATTTTAAAATATTTTCCTAAAATATATCATCTCTAAAAATTTTAACAGATACATAACTACATCATCTTCAATTAAATTATGAAGCTGCTTCCTGACCTTGCAGATTCACACCCATAGCAGAGCTCTCAACATTGGCCTTCTGGCCCTCTGCCTCATTCCTGTCATCAGCCGCACCAGGAAGAGAGGTTCCAGTGTTCACTTCACCGGACTGATCATCTGTGCATGATTTCTGCAACTTCTGATCTTTTCTCCTTGATAACTTCCTCTTAGACCACTTCTTTTTGAATTTAGTCTTCTTCGGCTTGAATTGATTCTTTGGCTTAATTTGACTCACAGGTTGGGGTTGCGGTTTTTCGTCGACCTTTCCCTTCTTTTTGCTGGGTAGAACTGTGTACTGAAATGCGGCACTGGTGTTGGCTAATGATGCTCCTAAAAAGGACAAGACGAGATCAAGTCACAAAATGCATCCAGTAATATCTTAAAACTAATGCAACTGAATAACCAGATAACTTTTTCACTATCATCAAAACTAGACAACCTAATTGTAAACATGTATAGCAAACTCGCTATAATTCCTAATTTCCCATCTAACATGCCCTATCAAAGTTTCGTTTCACCAGTAAATGAGAAGTATGTTTGAGATGGCTATAGGGAAAAAAATTGATTTGAATGCATTGACAACCTAAACAAAATTGTTGCACGTAGTATAATGTTGACATTGAAAAAAGAGAGAAACCTCACTGAAACAACATCCAAGGAACCTCATTCGATGAAGAAAACTAAACACTATTGTTGAAAACTGTGGTACTTCGACAGCCAAAAAACTTCAACTACAGATTCAGAAGAGCAACTACGAAAAACTCTTCTATGACATTGTACTAACTTGAGATAGAAGTTCATGAACTTTTACATGTGTCGAATCACCCACGACTGCTACAACCCAACAACTAGACAGAAGGATTTAATTTGAGTCATATATTAAATTATCTTAAAAACGTTAGATTCTCTAATCTATATGCAATGTACTATGTAAATGAATAATTTCATGGTCTACTATATTACACATTTGATGCATTTAGATAGGAGATTAAGTTAAACTTTGTTTAAAATTACACTAAACACATGATACAGCCTACCACATATTAGCGCATGAAAAATATAGGAAAAGCTGTCACATTACTAACATCCAATGGAATCTTACAACATTAGGAAATAGAACATTTATAAATCAAGAAAACAAGAAGCTCAACACTACAAACAAAAAGTTGCACAAGAATATCAACATATACAAGGTGAATGGGAATATAACAGGAAGAATAATGAGAAGGAAAACAAGGAGGAGAAATGTCAGCAGTTAGTAGGGAAAGTCCTAAAGGGGGAAGGATCTAATGTAAGGTACCTTTAACTACATCAACAATGTAAAGAGAACACTTCTATCTCCTCGGAGCCTCAACCACCTGCCTCACTCCGTAAATCGCCTAGAACCCACCCGGTTCTTCAACCTTCACTAGTTCCTCGAATGGAATATGATCTTCAATAATTGCAAATTCTTCACCAAAAAGCATCTCCCTTCAAATGGACATCCCCCTCTCTAAATAAACATGTTTTCCCCAACTTTGTGTTGGTTGGACCTCATTCAACCGTTGGTCAAGTAGGTGGAATTCAAATTTGAATTCCACTAACATTGTAAAAAACTACCAACGGGGGCAATCCAACTTAAACGACAAATAATCCAATTTGCCATTCAACTACTTCTAATGCTAAGAGAGGACATTCTAACTAGCACGACCAGAACGATCAAGCTCAATGCACATTGTCCAGTTGAAAAATCCCAACTTTCGATCTCTTGAATTTCGTGGAAGGTGGACTACCCGACAGTTTATCTGCCAAGTTACTGATCTCACCTGTTGTACACATCTATATATACAGTTAATATAACTCATTAAACCCATAATAATTATCCTCCACCATGATACAAATACATTATATCTAAACACATGCTCGTCCCTTACATAAACTCTAAAAAATGAATAAGGCTAAATTGCATCTTGGCCCCCCGAGGTCGATAGGGCATCACAAATTGGTCCCAAATTTTTAAAATCCTTGATTTGAGTCCTTGAGGTTGTAAAAACACCGTAGTTTGGTCACAATTAAAAAAAAATTGTGAACTTTTTATTATTATGTTGCAAAATTATTCCCATCAGCTATTTTTTAAGTTTTAGAATATAAATTTAAAATATTAATATTAATATTTTTATTTTAAATTTTTAAAGCAAAAAAATCAAGAAATGAAAGAAAGTAAATTTTATGTTTTTATTAAATTTTTAAAGATGGGTTAGGAGTGAAGGGTATAATGATCGTTTAAAATATATAAATTGTTCAAATTACTCAAAATTAATAAAATTTTACATTTTTTATCAAAAAAAAAAAAGCTAAGAAGGTGAGATTCTATGAGAGAAACCAAAAATGCAGTGATTTTACAACCTCAAGAACAAAAATTGGGATTTTTGAAAATTAAAACCAATTTGCAACTCCCTCCCAACCTCAAGGGCTAGGATGCAATTTACCCAATAAATAAAATACAGACATAAGGCTATGTATACACAAATATGCACAAATATATAAAATATCTATGTTTGAGAACGAAGATGGCATCAATGACGTTAATGTGGGTCATGGCTGACCACATCAACTCCAGAGTCTAATATTAATACCATGTCTTGGTAAGTCAAGCGCTCGCCTTCTCTTTAACAGCCAAAATCACGAGCTCGCCATCTCTTTAATAGCCAACCTCACGAGAAGTTGACCATGGATGACCGCGACAGTCGTGCTTGAAGGGGAAGTTGTGAGTTTTCCCTCATTATTTTGGTCCCTTTTTAGCATGTGGAATCCCTCCTCAGGTGACTTGCCATAGTAACATTTGAATTCTTTTTTCTTAAAAGTTGACTTTCCTTGAGACTTACCTCCCTCTAAGAACTATCCTTGACTCCAGCTTCCCCGAGTCTTTCAGCGCTCAAGACCTCAATATCATTGAAGGCTCTTGAGACTTTCTTCGAGCCATGAGGTTCACGCAGAGAACCCTATCTGATAGACCATTCATTGGGATGAGAGATGGGGCAAGGATCAGCCTTCTCTTTAGTCCCTTCATTCAGATATTCAAAAGAAAAGACAACTCAAAATACCTGAAGATTAAATATGTCTAGATATTTAGTGCTCCAAAAACCATAGCAATGTTAGGCAAGGTTATAGCTTTTTGTAAAACTAACCATTCTATTACGAGACTTAACTGCCTTAATAGCACCACGTTGACTTACCACATGACTAGGCCTGTCAACGAATCAGATTCGGATCAAGTTAACCCTGACCCAAATACGATTCTAATATATCCGGATCGAATTAAAAATCAGATCGGATCGAGGTCAAACAAGATCCGTTCCATGACCCGCTGCGGTTCGGATTTTCAGATCGGATTTCGGGTCGACCCAAAACTTTTTTTTACATAATTTAACACTATTTTTTTTTAATGAGTACAACTATTGGTTGTATATATATATTCTTATATTTTTAAATGAAATTTTGATCACTAAAATTTACAATATAAATCTACTATAGTAGAAAATATAAGGATAATATACAAACATCTAAAGATCATATCACTGACATCAGTATTATAATATAATATTATAAAACATAGAAACAATAGTGTAAATAGAAATATTATACAAAAAATAAAGTACAATTCTGTTAAAACTAGTACTAAATATTTCATCTCAATGGTAAAAAATATTTATAACTATTAATACCACTTCGCAATGCAAGCACTTCATGGTTACTGTACTAAAAATAACTTGCAATAACCTCTTTAATAATTATAGGCCTCAGTCACATTTCAAAACCTTTATAAAATAAAACAATAATTAACATATGCAATTAAATAATAAATATATAAATACGTAAAATAATTTCATACTTATAAATTCCGGGTCGGACTTTTTTTGAGTCGGATCAACATCGACCCGGATCCGACCTGGTAATACTTAAACGAACCGGGTCGATTTTTCAGATTAATCGAGCGGATCAAAAATTTATTTCGTTTTATAAGATAATTGGTTCGGATTGCGGATCGGATTGGATCAAGATCCGACCCATTTACAGGCCTACACATGACCCACCCTTGTGATTTCCAATAAAGAAACTAAGTCCAAGGAGACTGCTCTATTTGCTTCACAAGAATCCCTAAGAGTAAGAGGGATGTGGAGTAATGAAAGGTTCAAGAAAGTTGCTTCAGCAGATGGACTTATGAAAGACTAAGTACAACAAGGGTGATCGAAATGCCAATTCAAAGAGGGGAGGATCGATTCAAAGTAAAGGACTGACTTCCTTTTACTCCATATGACTTTCGCATTAGTTGTAAGATTTGGTGACCCGAAATTAACTTGGCTTTGGCAAAAGGCCTCATCTCTAAAGCCAGGCTCATGAGGCATCCCTCTCACTATAGAGAAATTCCACCCTCGCCTCATTGAGTTGTTGAAAGAAACCACAAGAGTTTCCCAATGGAAAAGAGTTAAGGAGTAGGTGAGCCTACAGTTCGTCATCAAACTGCATAATTTTCATTATCGTAAGTTAATTTATAAAGTCCTAGATCCCATTGAGCTATTCCGAGATGGAAGCTCATTCCTAAAGCTTCATGTTGACAAGTTTCCATATTAGGAATGTTCTGTTGTTATCTTCCTCTCATACTGACGCTCCACCTTCTTCCATAATGAGTGAGTTATCATTTCCTTAGACACAAGAAGAAAATGCCTTCTTCAAGTCACATCCTAATGCATGTAGCATCTTCTTTTGAAACTCACATGTAACTTGTCTTTCATTTAAATCTTTCCACTCCACCAACTTCACATCAGCTGACTCCCTCTCTTTGCTGAGCAGTGGAAACTGCAAATCCTTCCAAAGAAGGAAATCCCACATACTTTTCTTCCAAATTTCGCAATTTTTATCGAGGTTGACCAGCCAATTCGACATTACTGAATCGATCATCTTCACACGCGTAGAGGAACTGAAGTTCTAATACTACTTTTTGGAGTCCAAGAAAGAGGGAAACCTAGTTGAAAAAACCTCGTTGAGAAAGAAACTAAATACCATTGTCAAACCTTGGTACTTTCAAGAAAGTGTGGCATCAACCTTCACATATCAAAAACTTATACGGGTAATTGCATATGGGCACTCGAGATAGGCCCCTTATTCCATATAAGTACACCAAATCAAAAATATGGCTTCTAAGCCCCTCTAGCCTATGAATTATTCCATGTGGGTCTTTTTTTATGGATTCCATCAAGTTTAAACGTTAAGTAAATAATTAAACATGTATTTTTCTAAAAACATATAATTCAATAGCAAAATTTGACAGAAACCATCAAAAAGGACCGCATGGAACAATTTCTAAGAGAGAGGAACCCAGAACAAATGCTTTCGATATTGTGTATCTGCATGAAATAAGGGGTTTATGTTAAGGGCCCATATGTAATAACCTTAACAAAAGTATAAAATGTACATCACATTATATCGCTTGTGAGAATACTAACAATCATAAAAAATGAGTATTCCTTGTGCCATATAGTCAGGTACATTAACATTTCTTGGTAAGCATAAAAGTTACAATGTTAATGTGTCATTCCTCAAGGTAATCAAATCATAGTAAGAAAACCTTGGCACTTTTAACTAGCAAAGAAATTGCAACTACAGATTCAAAAAAGCAACAACAGAAAACTCTTCTAGTATCTGTGCTAATAGTTCTATTCTCATCATATGGATATTGGAGGCAATATCAAGACTTACATGGATGAGTTAAAAGGTATTATCATGACTACCAAGTTGCTGGAGAAGATAAGGATAAACACCTAGCTTTTCTTCTCATATGTTAACTTCCACATCCTATAAGGGCTTCCGTGATTCCATATTATATTGAAGAGAGTACAACATGTTGGAAAATGTAAGCTAGCATTATTGTTGAAGACTTTGTTAGATGATAATGATTTTCAAAAAAATTGACCATGGAGCAATTTTCATTAAAGCAAGTCACAAGGGCTCCTATCAAGAAAAACAAAAGGGACCAGCAAGTTTGTTGCAATTATTGCAAAAAAAAGTCACTATACAACAGATTGCTTCTAGTTGAAGAACAAAGAGCACACAACACTTTGCAACCAAAAGGAAGAAAACGTGAACCAAGCCTAAATCATTCTCAAAGATCATGACGATGATCCCTTCTGAGAGTATCTTTGTAGAGGTGTTCCTTTTGAGGTGGAAATCCTTCTAAGAGTTTGATGTTTTGTCGTAAACATCCTTGTTCCTGGTAACACTATTTGGGAGAAATCAATATCTTCAACCACGGTTATGCATGGAATGTCAATCAAGGCATATTTCTCATATTATTCAGGAGTTGGCCTCATGGAGTGCCCATTTTTTAAGTGATAATACAATATTCTTCCTTATGGTAGTAGTGATGTTTAGAAATTAGAGTATACGTCAACAAAGATGGAGTTCTTTAGGCAGAAGGTGACATTGTTGCATATAGAAGAAGGTATGCAACTTTAGATGATAGACTTTTTTTCTTCTAAGCATCACTTCGTTAACAATAATTGAGAAGTGCACCATTCATCCATAACTTGCTTATTGTTGATAAGAAACAACAGCAAATTGACATAACGAGCATCATGCAGAGTGTTTTGAAGGAATTCAAGTGCTTCAACCACAGCAGCTTTCAGCACTTACAACCTCATTCGTCTTGAGACAATTTCTTCGGCCCGACTGGAACTCTTCATACTAGTATAAGATCTTTGACTCTTAAAACACATCTAAAGTTTCAAGATTCCAATTGTTGTATCAATGTTTTTCATGGTTTTGATTTCTGTCTTCAAACATCTCATTCGACTAGCATATTAAAGCCTCAATAGATGTAAGTTGAAATCAAAAAAATGTAGGCCTTCTTTTGTAGTTTGATATGTGAATGTTTGGATGCAAGCATTGTAGCTTTAAGTCATTTCGATGACTCATCTTAGACTCTCACACTTCCAAGGTGAAGATAATAAGGACTAGAGGAGAGAACACATTAGAGTGTTCATTTTTAAGTTTTATAGGAATTATCTGCATAGATGGTCACCTTTCAAAGTAATTATCAAATGCATTCAATGTTGTTTAATATACTTACACGAAGATGACAACAATACAATAGTAAATCTATGTCAAGGTATCATGGATTATTGATGCAAGCCATTTTAAGGCTTCATTTGAAAATTTCTTATAGTAAGCTATAGACTTTGCCTCCGGCAGGAAGCTTCACAGCCATCTTGTGTTCTTTTAGCTTTTCAAAGGTTGATAGTTCAACAACAAAGGTTGATGAAGAGATGGTCGATATGATTTCTTTGACAAGATATTGTCACTACGACAAAGATTTCCTCAAGGTAAGTTTGCGTGTCAAAAGTATAGCTCAATCAGGTTTTCAAAGATGAAAGATCTATTAAAAACAAAAGATAGATATTTGTTTTACGAGGAAGTGCTAGAAATTACAATGAGGTGCTCGAAGAATCTAGCACATAATTTCTTGTCCAGGCCTCTTCTATGTCATCACTCTTGACTAGATAAAAAAGGCAGAGGTAGTGCATAACATAAAGCATAATCATCTGACACAACTAGCGGTATTGTGAAAATGTCATAGTGAGATTTTGTTATCAATCTCAATTAAAATGAGGGACTTGAGTTGAAAAACATGAGCTGATTGTTGGGTTCAACCTCCACTTGTATATTGTATATTGTATTTGAAAAATTGAAGCACTTACCTTTTTTCCCATAAGGATTTTCACGTAAAATCTTAGTATTTTGTTTTATTTTTCTCATCATTTCTTTCATGCACTTAGCCTTTGTCAATCCTCCTCCCACAGTCTCCTTGTCTATTTTTTGGGCTATTTTTGATGACCTAGCCTTTTATGGCGAGCTGATCGAAAACGGCTTAACTCAAGACACTGCAATAAGATGCGTGAAGATTCACTTCACTTCGTACCCAAAACTACAATCAAAACTACAACTAAAACTTACAGTTCCTACATTTTTTCTTCAACCTGATTCCAGATTCTACTTCAATATTAAGAGGAAAATGGAGAAGAAGTCAGAGCAATAGGATACCAATCCAGTCTGAAAAAGGCATGAAAACATACTTTGGATTGCCAAAAGAGCAGTTCGTGCAGCCTTAATTTCTGCTTCCTTCTTTGTTCTTGCAGCAGCTCCAATATATTGGATACCACCAATCTCAATAGTACAAGTAAAGGGATTGCTTCCCGTGGCCTTCTTAGTGCAATGGTACGATGGGATTGCATAGTTCATCTTCTGAGCACATTCCTGAAGCAGATTCTTACATAGACCGGTTTCATGCTAGAGAAAAGTAGCTAGGATGATTAGAGAACATAGAAAAGGAGGCAAAACGACAACTACAATTTGCTTCTAAATCATTTTCAAAAACATTGATAAGGGTAAGCGTAATACCAATAGCAGCTTTAAACATCCTTTAATAGCAGCAAAGGACACAAAGATCTTAATATTTCAAAAGACGGTTAACAACAAAAGCTCAAGCCCTTTTATGTTAACCAGTAGCCATATCATTGTTTGAAAAACTCATCAAACAGTGTAGTCGAAGCGTGTAGAAAAAGAAACTAGAATCAGTCAAGATATACTATAATCAACAAATGACATAAGACATCTTTGGAAAAGATTTCATTTTTCAATCAGTCACAATTTAGCAGAGACTTACAACAGTAGGGATGCACTCTGTCATTTGCCCTGATTTAGTTAATTCCATGAGTGCAATCTCAGCAGCTGACTGCTCTGCAGCTTTGCGATTGAAAAATCCAGGCAAAGAATCATATTTTATGTTGTTAACGATAACAGTTGATCTGAACACAGGTTCATGGGAAGGACCTTCCATCAAAGTTTCATAAACAGGAGTGGGAATACCCACTTTTTGTGCATATTCTTGCAATCTGCTTTTGAAAACATAGCAATTTTCTACCCCTAAAGCGATATAGAGGAGGTTAAGTAAGGTAATGCAATATACAAAAGGCACAAGATCAAATATGTAACGGAGAGAACAACCATATATAGAAGTCCTTGAGTCAAAACAACGAGCAAATTGAGACTGTTAACATATTGATTAATGGATATAAGAAACAATAAATTATTAGGTTCAAGTAACGCATCAGCTAGAATTTTTGGTGGCCTATGGACACAACACATCGACATGCAGGACCCAATGATAAGACAGAGCGAGAAATGAGTCTGCTCTAAAATGGCTTGAGAATACAAAAGAAACGCGATTAATTGCCATTTCTACTTTGTATAGGAAATTTCTTGCTTCGTATATGCAAAAAAAGCATATACAAAGCAGAAAAATACTTCTACAAAGTAACCAAATGCTAATATAAAACAAAAAAAGTCTATAAGCAACAAAAAACAATCTATAAGCAACAAAAAAGCCTATATGAAGCTACATAATGCCAATATGAAGCAAAAAAACTATATAAAGCAAGAAAAATGTTCATACAAACCAATAAATGACTACGCAAAATATAAAAAATCTATATGAAGTAACAAAATGCTTATATGAAGCAGAAAAATGCCTATACAAAGCAAAAATGGCAATAAAGGCATTTCTTGCTCGTTTCTCACTCCACTCTATCGCTAGGCCTTGCATGTAGATGTGTGGCGCGTTGCCTAAACCCAATAATTTTTCAAAAAAAATAGGTCTTAGTCCTTTTAACATGTTCAGTTTCAAGAGTAGAAGATAAGAAGAGAGAAATAAAAGTGAAAAAAATACTACATGCAATATAAGCTGTAGCATGCATTTTACAAACCATAACAGCACATTCATCTTAAATACAATTTCACAAAATTTAATCCATAAATTAATATTCTAGAAATATTAAAGAATATGACAGATAAGTATCAATATGATCGAAAAAACCAATCAAAACCTGCAATAATATGAATCCATATATAATATCAAATAAGGGCCGATGAGCATAATAATGTTTGCATAAAATAGACCAAAATTAAACTGATTTTGAGATTATATAGGCAAAAATACTGAAGAAAGCCAAATTTCAAAATAAGAGCTATTGAAGGCAATTTATACAAATTAGCCCAACAAGACTATGAAGGTTCAACATACACATAAAGCCCATATTAATCATCACAGCCCAAGAAAAGAGAAGCTTCTAGCACCTTCAGTCATAGACAACCACACTGAAGTTTGATCATGACCATTAATTTGTATCGTCTTGATCAGGACCATTAATCTGTAACTAATTCTGATATTTTATAAGCAAAGATTTACATAGTGTTGTGCACGAGTTTTCCATCATCTGCCCTAATTTTCACTTAAGCTCAACATAGTATTAGAGCCCTAAATCCCACTGTTTTAATCATGCTCAATGTCTCCTCAATGTAACGCTAGTTAAGGCCAATCATTCACTTAGGAGATCAGTATTTTTCCCAACCTTCTGAGCTCATGGATTGCAAGGATACAATGATAGCGAATTTCCTCCAACACTGTCGAGTGTCGACTCTCCCCAACTTGGCCTAAACAAACCCTGCCTTCCACTTTTGGTGCTGACAATGCCAACATATTTCGAGCAGGATCATTTCGTTTGTCACAGAGCAAGTCTTCTCTCAAGTTCCCACAACACTTCTACTTCAAAAAAGAAAACACTGGCATCAGTCTATGCCTCAACCTCGCAAGTTTAGATTCGGTAATATGATCTCCAACATAGGAACATTAAGAAGGGAACAATGACAATGTCAGATTACATCAAGCTAAGTTTATTGCTCATAACCCTACAACCGACAGTGTCCCTATCTCTGATCAGCAACTTCTCTTAAGTATGCTCTCAGGAATAGGACAAGATTTAACTTTTCTCGTTTCTCATTAGACACCGCACCATTAGAACCAATCTCATTGGATGATTTTATTGGTCTGTCACTAAATCATGAAAAGTTATACCATGAAATTGTTGAGCTTATGACACCTCCAACTAATCTAGCTCAATTTTTTATGCCCAAGTCATCACCAAACACATCTGAACCTGTTAACCTTCCCTCCTACAATGGATGTGAAAGGGGACGTGGTCAATGGTTCCTACCTAGTGGTTGAGGTCTCATATCAAGTCAATTATGCAACTGAACAGGTCATGTTGCTATCAGCTATTTTCATCGTCATAACTTCTCTGTATATCCTCCAACACAACCATCACCATTAACAAGTATTGCTACACCATTCCCAAATCCTCGGTATCCAAGCCCAAAGTCTCTCATCACATTACATCAGATTTTCAAAATATCCATATCAACTCACCATGTCCTAGATATCCCAATATTCAAGTGGAAAATGGTGCAAAACCACCAAACCAAAACATCAGAAATTGCTCCCTTCAACATTCTAACTGTAATTAACTTTCAAGTGGCATTCTTCATGTTCCACAAATCAAAAAGAAACTGCTCTCTGTTAGCCAATTTACTAATGACAATAGTGGGTTAATTGAATTTCACCTCATCTTTTATGTTGTAAAGAATGAGCTCCTTTGATTTCACAAAACAAATGAGCTCCGTCACAGCAAGCTTGACCAAAGACTTATTGCTTTCTTCATCCCACACAACTACAATATCAACCATCAGTTTTCACAAGCAAGCTCATCCCACTATCTATCAGCAAGATTGTCTTCAACATCCATCAAAATGCACCTTAACTTCCATTCTATGCTAAAATAAACCTTCTCGCTACAAGCAATGTGATGCGGGTGCATCTGTGACCTCACTTTTATAGACGATCACATCAGCAGCTTTAGAGGAGTTGGATTTTAGTTTTGTTTATTTCATTTTTAAAGATTTCATTGTAGTTATGATAGTGCTCATTTTTTTGGAGAACCCATGAAATGTAAAATAAATTTCAAGACGTACGTGATGCCAAAATTGTAGAAGTCACCTGATGAACAAATTTGAAAATTTTGGTATGTTCGGAGCTATTTTGGACCAAAAATCTATGCTAAAAGAAGCTAAAATAAAGTTTTTGTATCTTATTTGAAAGTAGCTGCAAATACAGGGACTGCATTGTAATTTTTCCCAAGAATTTAGATTTGGCAACTATCAAACGTGCAAGTTGGCAGGTAAATAAGTGGAAAGCTAGAGGCAACATTGCCTTTTGGAGGCTCAGTTGGCCTTACAGGTAATTAGGAGGATGTACACGGGTATTTGCATCTTTTGCCACCTTTTAGAGTGTTTCCCTAATAAATCAAACAAACCTCATCACATGGGTTTGCAAAATTATAGATAGGTCCCTTCACCTTTTTAGTAGTGCATAAAATTATAGATTAGTCTTCTTTGAAAAGATTTCAGTTAATCCAAGCCATCCAACCCCTATCTACGTGATCTAATGGCATGGATTGTTTGAGATAAATATGAAGGCTAAACTCGATTATTTAAATGCCAAATCAAGAAATTTTAAGTAAACTTTGCTAGCCACTGAAGTAGATCCAACCTAGCACATGACAAGAAAGATGGGATCGGATTAATTATTCCTTTGGGTTTGAGGAATGATCTCGTAGAGCAATTGTACGGTTTATTATCTTCTTTTATATGTTTTTTCATATTCTTCTTTATTTATCTCTATATTCTTCACTTTTTATTTTCAAATAATACCTTTTCATCTCTATTTTACCTATATATTTCAGAACTAAACTTTATTATAATATTTTATTTCCTTTACTTGTATCATTCTTTGAATTTCATCTATTATTTCTTCAAATAAATATTATTGTTTGATGGAATATCTCTTATTAAATTTTAAATTCATTACATCTCATTACTGATTCGAATCAATGCACAATTATTCTAATTTTTAAATTACTATTAAAATATTTATATTTTGTGCACTACTTCCAAGCAGTAGTAACATCAACACCTTCGAGCATCTTTAGTTATCCAAAAGAGAAATATAAATTGCTCTTAATACGGCGTACTAGCAAAGTTGAACTACGAAAAGCTTTAAAAAAGATGGTAGGACTGGATGACGCTCCAAGATAATTGGGACGATGGAGCCTATTAGCTTATTAGGCTTAATACAACTTTAAAAATTAAATGATTACAAATGAACGAAGAAAGGATATATTGGTACATATTTACAAGAACAAAGATAATGTATAGGATTATGTTAGTCATAGAGGAATTAAATTAATAATACATACTATAAAATTTTAAGAAACAATGATCAAGCATAGATTACATCATTATACTAGAGTTCACAGAACCAGATTGATTATATGTCAGATTGATTGACAATGAAAGCTGTTCATTTGTTAAAAGATTTAATGTAAAAATTTAGGAAAAATAAAAAAATTCTACATTTAATTTTATCAATTTAAAAAAATTCTGATAAACCACCTAGTGGGATTAAAGCTTGGTTGTTGTTGTTGTAAAAAAATTCAGATAAAGCCTAAGAAAAGACCTTCAAAATATTTTAGAGAAAAAAATGTTTACATTACTTACATACAAGTTATTATAGACATGTATAAGGGGGCTATTACTTATGTTCGAACATAAGAGGATTTAACTAAAAATTTTTCTATCACAGTTGCAAGACACTAAGGCTCAATTTTAATCTACATCTCTTTGTATTGGCTAAGGAAGTCCTGATTAAATATATTCAAGAAAAGTGCCTTAGTATATACTTTTGACAAATAATATTTTTCTCGTAGATAAAACTAAAGATAGAACTAAGACAAAAACTCAAGTTATGCAGGAATATTTTATAGTTTAAAAATTTACTTTTTGATAAATCTAAAGTCGAATATATAAAGTAAAAATTTAATTAAAATAGAAGTACTTGTATCGGAGATATGACAATTGATGATCAAGTTATCAGAAAAACAAAGCGATATACATATCTAAGATTAATTATACAAAATAATGATAAAATAGAAGATATTATTAGCAAGATCCAAGCATAATAGATTAAATAAATGAATGCACTGAGTGTATTGGATGACATAAAAATCTTACTAAGGCAAAAAAAGGTAATTTTATATTATCTGATGTTAAATGCATGCTTACAAAACTAACATATATAAATAAAATATAAATTACAGAGATGGGATGCTAAAGCAAAAAAGTATACATGAAAAATAAGAATGAAAAATGAGTACATCTATGAGGAGGTTGGAGTAGCTATAATTGAAGCTAAGATGAAAGTCAATTTAGGTGGTTTAGACATAAAATTATAAATCGATAGAAACTCTAATAAAGAGAATTAAGTTATTAGATCTTGCAATATAAAAAAAATGAAGAGGAAGACCAAAGAAGACGATAAAAAAAACTACAAGAAATGACCTTGTATACTTAGAGCTAAATAAAAAATTATTTGTGATGCCCATGACCGAAGAGGGCTGAGAGTGATCACCCGGTGATATCGTAAGAGAAAGGAATCACTGAAGCAAAGTGCGGCTCATGGCAGACTTCTAGGCCAAATAATGAGCGGTGATTGGGGCACAAGAATGAATCATCTCACATCGAAAAAAGAGAGATCCTGAGCTCTATAAGTAGAAAATATAATTTCAAACAATAGAAGCGCCTTTTGAGGCAAAATCGTGAAACTAAATGTGATCTCAAATAGTAGAAGTACCTTTTAAGGAAAAACCGCAAGGCTAATGATGAGAAACTCCGTAGTTAAGCGTGCTTGAGCTGGAGTAATACTGGGATAGGTGACCTCTTGGGAAGTGCTCAAGTAACGCAATTCCCTAAAGTCAAAGTGAACAATACCTCTACATTTAGATCACGAGATGTTACATTGTTATTTAATAAAGTGCTATAGAAATAAAAGATTCATATAACAGACACTATCTAGTGGGATCAAAACTTAATTGTTGTTAGTAATTTGTAATATTTTGATCAGAGATATCAATTTGTAACTAATTTTGATAATCTATAAGCAATGATTCACACAGTGTTACGCGTGATTTTGCCATCATCAAACCCTAATTCTCACTCAACCTTAACAAAAACAAGAAGCAACTCAGAGAAAATTTAGATTGTCCGCACTAACATCAAGTTAGAAGCCAATCAAGAAAATCATACACATGAAACTTGCAGAACCATATATAAAAAGGACATGAAAATAAAGCGCCATAATAAAAATGCTAAAACTAGAGAATTATGACCAATACTGCTTAGTTGTTTGATTTATAGTTTTATCAAGTTCAAATTATCAAAATGCAAATTAGAAGACACATGGTTGCCCAATAAAAAATATGGAAAACCAAGAATTAGAACAATAATATATTAGATCCTTTGTTCCTGTGTCTTTAATCTACAAAACACTTTGAAGTGGTTTTACTTCATTGCATTTCCTTATATAATGCAAAAACAAAAGCATACAAAAAAAAAATATTTACTGGCATTCAACACAAGCAAGACTTGTAATTCTACTTTAAAGGAAAATTGGTGAATTTCTATTGGGAAAATCCCTCCTTATGAGGATGATGAACGAAGAAGTAGAAAAAGCTAGTTGAAATAGCTTGTCAAAAAAGCTTCTTAAAAATGTTATCCTACAAAAAAAAATTTATTCAAGAAGGCCACCCAGCGTCGACAAAGATTCATGGTCAAAGAAGGTATTCTTGACAAGGTTGGCAAACAAGAGATAGAAATCTCGGTGAAACATCCGAGGAGTGAAAGGAAAGTCAAGGATAGAAATCTTGAGGTTGGTGATTCATGTGTGTAGAGATCCTTGAAGGAAGAACCAAGGCAACTCTAAGCTACTCTTCTATTCATTGTAAGAGGTTCCCTTAAAGAACTGAACATGTGTTTTGAGAAAATTCAGAGACTTGTCACACAGTTGTGAGGTAGTGGCCATATCAACCTCCTCTCGAGCTTCTATGCAGGAGAAGCTACACTAGAATAACGATGTGCAAGGCACAATCGCCAATCCACCGGAAGAAACAATTGTCATATTCTTCTATTTTGAAAGGGCAAAGAAGGGCAATATAAATAAGGGGATGCTACTATTGCTATGACATCAGTCACAGAAAGATTATCTTGAAAAGTCATCACTGACAAAATTTATGTAGTGTAGACTAGCAATCAAAGGGAAATTCAATCTTCTAAAGTCTTCAAAAGAAAAGAAGAATAGAGTCACTTCTTTGCTACCCATTTAGGACAAGATAGTTCTAAGCAGTGACCCTTATAATGCTTCAGTGAGTCACCAAAGGAGAACCCTAAAATTATCCCAAGCTTAATTAGTTGCCTGGACTATGGCAACTGTGTGTATAGTGGTCCGACACAAAAATCCCATGTCAATTATTAACTACAAGAAGTACAAGATCTCTATGAGAATAGTGTTTCCGCAATTTACTCTTCTCAGTAATCCTACTTGAAAAACTGCATTTCATCTTTAAAGTGTTGTCCAAAATTCACAATTTCTTCAATGAATGGTCAATATTTCTTTTTGGCATCCTCTTGACACTAGCAATTTTGACACCAAATAGAACATTAATGTTACTGAGAAGAACCACTCAAGCATCAAGGTCTGTAGTCCAAATGAAACAAATGAGAAAAGAAAAAATAATCTTAAGCAAGGAAAAACAAGGGAAAAAGTAAGTTTCCTTGAAACGATAAACAAAAGATTGATTAAATTAAGCAAGAATTACATGTAAACTTGCATCATTTTTACCAAATTAGCTTTGTTGTAAGCCTCGGCCTATCTAATGATATGCACTTATACAGGAAGGGAGTTTTAGTAAAGGGAGGGAAATCACGCATTAGAACAAGCAATCGACCTCTCTTCCCTGAACACTCACCTAATTTCTTAAGAAAGGAAAAACAAATGGGAAAAGAACCACTCAAGCACCAAGGTCTGTAGTCCAAATGAAACAAAATGGAAAAGAAAAAATAATCTCAAGAAGGAAAAACAAGGGAAAAAGTAAGTACCCTTGAAAAGATGAACAAAAGATTGATTGAATTGAGCAGGAATTACATCTAAACTTGCATCACTTTAACCAAATTTGCATTGCTGTAATCCTTGGCCTATATAATGATATGCACTTATACAGGAAGAGAATTTTAGTAAGGGAGGAAAATCACACATCAGGACAAGCAATTGACAAATATTCCCCGATGCCCCACCTAATTTCTTACTTTCTTTGTAATTGCAATGTCCCATTTTAAGGCAGTAGATACAATGACATGGCTTTAACACTATCCAATTAAAACATATTGACGTCATCACCTATTTCAAGTATCTTAAAAATCCTGCAAAGAGGAAGAAGAAGAATTACAAAAAAATTATACTAATACTAATGTCATCGTCACTTGAAATGAATCAAATAAAACAAATAATTCAGTCTCCTGAAGTCTTCAAGACAAGAGGAAGAAAAAAGAAAGTCGTCATTTTATTTTTCATTTAGGACTAGATAATTCTAGACAACAACCCTTGTAATAGTTCAGTGAAACAACAAAGAAGTACCCTAAAGTTATCCTAAGCATAGTTAGATGTATGGTTTCAAACAACAGTGTGATATAGACCCCACATCAAAATCCTGTGTAAACAATGTTGATTCCTCCCTTGTGGTAATATTAAGAATTTGATGTTTAGCAATATGTTTAAGTTAATTTGTACTAATGACATTGTTTAGTGCTTTTAATCATAAATTTATTAAAATTACATCTCAATTATAATCAAGTTGTATAATTGGAAACAATTATTTGCGCTAAAATTGAGATCGAATCAAGTTGGAGAAAAGTGATCAAGAATTCAAGATTAAGTGAAGCAAACTTCATCTATATTATTATATCTTTTATTTTTATTTGAGAGTAAAATTTTTGTGAGATTGATCTTGATTGCTAGAATAACTTTGATGCGAGTTTGAGCAATTAGAATTTCATACGTGTTAACTAAATAATTTTAAAATCAATTAAAAAGTTGAAATTCACCTTAATGTATTACCTGACAGTAGTGAGGTCGATCTGGAGGTTGACCTTAGGCTTGCTAGATCCAGGGAAGCTCTAGGTTGGTTGGAGGGCGACCTGTAGTAGTGAGGTTGACCTGGGGTCGACCTCAGTACTGAGGTCGACCTCAGTACGGGGTCGACCTCCAGTAACGACCTTCAACAAAAACTTTAGCCTTCTTAATGGATTTTTCCCGATCGACATGGAGGCGACCTCAGTAGTGGCCACCTCAGTAGTGAAGTCGACCTTGGACCTGACCGTTGGCCTAGTTTGAATCTCCAACGGCTAGCTAGGGCCGACCTCCAGGTTTCTTCCAACCTATTTTTCTAGCCATTGGAGCATTCATTATGTAAGGAGATGGGGATTTTTGGGACATTTCTTTTGACTGATTGAACACTGTAATTACTCCCAACAACCACCTTTATTCTCCACCATTTCAAAGTAAGTAAAGCATTCAAGGCGATCTAGGTGTAACTTGGACTAAAGTGCTTAAGCTCTTCATTTACTCTTCTTTTAGCTCTCAAGATTCAATCATTAAAAAAAAATTGAGTGATTTTTTTTTATTGTAATATTTTAGTCTTTTTCTCTTCATTTTGTGTATGAAGAAAAAAAAAAAAGGGTTAAAGGAGGTAAGTAAATGTGCCTTCACTTAAAATTAAGGAGGGCCTCTAGTGAGTGGATAAAGGAAGATTTGTGTACAGACTTGTCCGTCTAAACCAAGGAGTGTATTATAATAAGATTCTTCCGATTAGAGTGAGGTGGATTAGGCTTATGTTTGAGCCAAATCACATTATATCGTGTGTTCATTATAGATGTGATTTTCTTTACTTGTTTGCAGTCATATTTGCTTTCGCTTGTGTTATCTACTTTTTATTTATTGCACTAACCATTTATATTAAGTAAATTAAATCTAAAATTTTTAATCACGTCTATTCACCCTTCCTCTATACGTCATACTTGATCCTACAAATCATTCACTTAAGGAGAAAGTTTATCTTGGCATAGAATGAAAGCCAAGGTGCATTCTGATGGATATTAAAAACAATCACATTAGGCAGACTGTGGAATGATCTTTCTTGTGAAACAAATGGTTGATACTACAGTTGGGTGGGATAAGGAAAGCAACATAGTCCTTGGTCAAGCTTGCTGTAGAGGATCCCGTTCATCTCATAATCCTTTACAATACAAAAGTTAGGGGGAAATTCAATGAACACATTGATGTCATTGATAAATCAGCTAAAACATGAAGAAAGTCATTTGAAAGAATATTACAATTAGAAAGGGATGAATTATCAATGCTTAGGCTTGGCAGGTTTGCACCATTTCCTACTTCAACATTAGCAAATCTAGGGTATGAAGAGCTGATGTAAAGATTCTGAAGATTTCATGTGAAGACAGGCACCAGAGTCTGGATACAAGGGACCGGTTAAAAATGGTGGGGTGGTGCATGTTGATGAAGGCGGTCGTGTTGGAGAATATACAAAAACGTTCTGGCAATAAAAACAGTTGAAAACAACATAGCCTATTCGATTGTCTAACTGACATAAGACCATCACAAGGGGTGAACCATTTCCCACATCCTCTATAGGATGGAGGGTTAACAGGTTCAAATGTGATGGGTGATGGCTTGGGCATAGTGGATTGAGCTAGATTAGCTAAGCATGTCATAAGCTCAACAATTTCATAGTATAACATTTCGTGATTCAGTAATAGACTAGTAAAATCATCAAGTTTGGTTCTGATCATGCAATGACAAATAAAGCAAGAGTAGTAAAATTTAATCAGTCTTGAGGACAAACTTAAGCCATTGACTGATAGTCTTATCTTCTAAACTGGTTAACAACCCAGCCTTGAGACCAACTCTGGCTATGGATCTCATTCCCACAGCGTGAAGCATCAATTCCCAGATGCACTTTCTACGTTACACTTGCTAAAATAAGTAGCTCCTTTTTAGCCCTCAAAAAAAGATAAATGAAATTTTGAACTTATTTACCTTAAGTTGCTGATAGGAGAAAAGAGCGCTACGGCAACAAGATAATGAGCAATGGACTTAGCTTTATGATTGATATCCAACATTGTCACTAATCCTTCCCTAAAATTCCTAAGTGGAGATCAAGTTGTTGAACCGAATCCGGGAAATTGAAGCATAGATTGATGCCAATGCTTTCCACATTGAGGCAGAAGTGTGTGTTTGGCACTTGAGCGAAGACCTTCTTTGTGAGAGATGAAATGATGTAGTTGAAAAGAGGTAGACAAAGATTGTTACAGAGACAGCACTGACAGAGAAAATTAATCTTATCCTTGCAATCCATGAGACCTAAAGATTGGAAGAAATTGTGATTGCAAAAGTAAATAATCGGTCTTATTAAGCTTTACATTAAGGAGGTGGTGAACAAAGACTATAACAATGAAAGACGAGGAAAAGGTTGTGGTGGTGGCGGCGATGAGGGATGCCGATAAAAAGTGTAAGATACTAATTTCTTCCTTTATTTCTTAAAAGTTAACTTACGACCACATAAGAGTACCTCTAGCACACAAATAGTTTTAGAGCTTCATCGTATTCATAGTCATGAGCATTCAAATGCAAGCAGAGAACACCAAGTTCTAAAATAAAAAAGGTAAATAAGCTTCACATTTACAACACAATTGTCAGGTAAATTTCCTAAATGCCATCAAAGTTGTGAAAAGGAAATTCATTAACCTACAAACCTTTTAATCTGTCAAAAGATACGAACTGCCCGGGGTCCGTGTAATGGGGAAGCCTCTGGTCGTCTTGATTGTCATCCATATGGCATGCTTGGATTACTTCATCATGTCCATCCTAGATGAAACATTTCAAAAGTTACAAAGATGGTGGTTGTCATTTCATCCATTTCAATTAATTATCAAACATTAAATCCAAGAAGTTTATATTGCATTATTTGAGATGAGCCATCTCCAAATTATCAATTATTTCAAACTTCATCCTTTCTGATTTTGTCATGCATTCTATCAACATTCTCTTATTCCATTACTAACTTTTTATTATCACTTAGAACCTAATCAATCCCATCAACATCAATTAAAAATTTCTTTTGATTTTAACGAAATTCTATCAGCACACCTTACCCGAAGATATTTCCCAATATCAACACCCAACTTTGACCCCAATATCTCTGTTTTTCAGTTCATCGTCAATATACATCCTTTTTCAAAAAGTTTAGATCATTCTATAAAATCAAATAATCGTAATTGTCTCACATTAGGTACAATAGCATAGAAGGTACTCCACAATTTTATTTTTATTTTTTGAAAAGAAAAAAACCCTAAACTCTGATTTTTTAAAATCCTAAACCATTCATAAAAATAACTTAAACATTCCTGAATATCGGAATATAACTTTGTAACTGTAGAAGTCAAATACTATGAATAATAATTTACTAAACAAACCTTATTTGACACGTCGTAGAATTTTAGACGAGCCCTTCACATAGACATCTTTGTTGCTCTTTGTCATGGCTATTTTTAACTCCTATTTTTTCGACACCACAGAGACTTAGACTATTACAATAGAGGTCATGTGAGAGGCATAGCAACGTCTGCCAGATTCCTGACACATGATGTCTAAACTACGGACAATTTGGGAATGTCAAGGAAAATTCTATTAGAAATATTATTTCTTTGCTATCTCTATAAATAGAGAGATTAAGGTTTTATGTGCAAGTAAGGGGACAACTTAAGACATTTGATCTCCTCTATCTTCTACTTGAGTATTGCTAGGGTTCTATGTTCTTATAGAACAAGAAAGGATGTTTCTCTACATGTGATAATTGGCTTGTGTGAGAGTGCACTTTTTCAACTTGCTGTAACGGTCCCTGAACTCTATTCTCTTTTGATTAGTGAAGATTTTCTCCTCCATCCCCTGGTGGTTTTCCTACAAAGATTGTGCTTAAAGCTTGGTGTTCTATTTCTGCTCTTCTTCTCTTTTATTATTTTATTTTTATGATTGTGTGGTTGCCTGTTTGTTTCAGTAGTTTGATTCGTTTGTGTAAAGAAACATTTCGCAAAGCTCTCAATCTTCCACGACAGCTACTTAGACTTCCTCAATAAATTCAAAGAAATGTGCTCCCCTTCAAAGAGTTATAAGTTAAGCAATTAACTATGAGTGATTAAGACAAAAGCATATAACTTAAGTGGAAAATAGGGATAGCCATCATGCTCGCTACGTTATATGCAATTCAAATAAAATCATAGCAACATTTATTTTATTCCACTGAAACTCAAGCCACACAACCTCATGTCGAGCCAATTCTAGATATATTTGGCTCAAACTAAATTAGGTTAACGAGACTGGCAACATGCTACAACTAAATTAAAGTGCAATGCCCATGAACCAACTTATGTTATGTCTGTAGAGCTTTACTAGGGAATTAAATTGGGAAGCCCAACCCTAAGTTGACAAGATCTTCACAACCATGAAGCATATAGAAATTTCAAACACTCGGTCTCAATCAAATGGTACTCAATGAACATTCATAAAGAAATCCAAACATGAAATCTAGGTAACAAATCTTTCAATTTAGTGCAAGAAGTTAAAGAGAGAACTAGCATGAGATAGCCAAAAAGGAATTAGACCATAATTCAAACATGAAGTCCAACTCAATAACAACCAAGTAAAATTTAAAAAAAAAAAAACTACTGAAAAAATCCCTATAGTTAACTCCTAATTACATTTTCGTTCATACTTTAAAAGTTACTGATAGGTCCTTATAATTTACCTAATATTACAAACAAGGTCCCTCCGCTATTATCATTAATAGATTTTCAATTTTACCCCTAAAACCTTTTAAAATTTTCAAAATATGACATTAAAAAATTCTTTCATCACTCTTCAACTCGTCGTCGTCTCGTCGTCGTCTCGCCGTCGTAGCCATGTCGAGTTGCTACTGCTTATGAAACATAGACACGACACGAAGGCACGAGAAAACGACATAGTGTGACATGATATCACATCAATTTTCTAAAATATAGGAAAGGATCAAATACAATAATAATAAAACTAATAATACATACTTAAAAATACATAAAACATAAAAGAAATTTAAATTTTTAAGTATATACAACTTGTAAATAGCACAAAAGTCTCATAAGATTAAGATGAAAACTTGAGAAAAGACATCGTTAGCATTAAACAGATTTAGGATGTACAATTAGGGGTCACTTTACAAAATAACTAGGAAAATAAGAGCAAATGTAATTTTACTTGTCACGACAATGACAACGAGCATGACAATAAGAAGAATCAAGAGCATTTGGCGATGAGGACAAGACAAAGATAGAGAAGAAGCTAGAGTTCCAAACATTGTATAATTGGTTCATTTTTGTGATGCTCGGGGGCAAATAAGGGAGAAAGAAATTTGACTAAACATGGTTAATTTATAATTTTGACTCATATAAGAAAAATTTTAATAATAATAATAAGATATAGTTATTAATTTTATTAGATAAAATTTTAACATTAATTAAAAAATTTTAAATATTAATAAAAAATAAAGAGGAGATAGATTTGTCCATAAGTTTAATCTTGCATTTAATATTATTAAAAAAATATAATATTAATAAATAAATTTAACATTAATATTAAATATATCCAATTCTATCTTATATATATCCCAGAAGTGTTTTATATCTCAAAAACAACCTGCATCTCAAAAATATCCTAAGAGTATTTCAGAAGTGTCTTAAAGTATATCGAAATATCCTCATATGTCCAAAAAATATCCTTTAGTTTCTTTTAATATTATTTTATTATGATACGCCACATAGCGTGTCTAACACAGCGTCCCCACGCATCCTTGCGTGTCTACCATGTCCATGTATCCGATACGAACACGACATAATTTTTTGAAGTGTTCATACTTCATAGGCAACCACCACCCTCTCAGTGAAAAGAGGAGAGATAGAGAAAGGGCAGAGGCGAGTGCGCCTTCGCCTTCGCCTAGTCCTTGCAGGGAAACAGAGGAGGGAGAGCCTTCCCGCCCCCCCTCTACCTACACTTGGAAGGAGAGAGAGAGGGAGAGGCGCGCGGCCCTCCCTCTGCCTGCACTCAGAAGAAGAAAGAGAAAGTGTGGAAGGCTCGTGTCCCGCCTCTGCCTACATCCGGAATGGGAGAGAGGGGGGGCACGCAACCTGCCTTTCCTCCTCCTGCACCAAGAAAGGAGAGAGAGAGGGAGAGAGTGTAGCCCACCCACCCTCTGCCTACAATCAAAAGAAGGGCGAGAGAAAGGAGAGAGAGAGAAAGGAGAGAGTGAAGGCAAAATTGAAATTTTTAAAATTTCAAAACAAAATATTCTTTAGATATTGACGAAAACCATCAATTTGAACCTTTTATGTAACAATTATAATTTATAGGTACTTTTATTATTATAAAATTTTGAAAATATGAACCAATCAGCAAGTTTTTAAAAACAATGGACCAAAATAAAATTAGAGGTTAACAATAGGAATCTTTCAGTAATTAACGTTAAAAAAAACATCCAAGTATAAAAGAAATTAACACGTAGGTGAATCATAAGCAAGTAAAGATCCAATTATACATAAATCGAAGGAGGCAGAGAAAGAGAGGAATGGAACTGGTGAACAACGAGACTAGGTCATAGAGATACCGACGGGATGCACGAGTCCATCAATCCATCGCAAATCGGCGGAGTCCACATGAGGAAACAATCTCACATTGCACCGGACTCAAGATCAACGTCGCATCGATCAACCCGTCATTAAACCAATGCGGTGAAGGAGGATCAGTGGTGGTGCAACGAAAGAAGCTGATGGCGGCGGGCTGAACAATCCAAAACCCTTCACAGGATCCCAGTGGTGGCTGCTACAGACTTTATAATGGCAACAAGCGGCCATCGCATCAGTGATGAGGCAGTCGTAGCGTCGGCGATAAGAGGCCATAGCGTCAGCAATGATAGCGTAGGCCAAGGATGACAACGACGACAGGTAGGCAAAGGAGCCCACTAGCAATGGCAACAGCACGAGCAAGTCACGAGACTCCTAATAGGGTTTCTTTTTCCTTTTTTATCTAATCTCCAAAAGGTAACTCTAATCTCCAACTCAAACACTATATATAAGAAATGAAATTTAATCAGTCATTAGATTTTTACAACTTAGATCTAAAGCCTTAATTTGAGGAAGTTAATCTAAGCCATCTAAAAAATGTCCTAAGATCCAATGATGGAAAAAAAAAAATCTATGGCTTGACCATGAGGAAAAGGAAAGGAGAAATTAAGCTTAAATCAACCCAACGGACCTCTAAAGCCCAAAAATTTCTAAGGCCCCTAAATAACTCAAAACCTCCCCTACCCAAGGCCCACTAGTTCAAATAAGGTATGAAAGGACACAAAAATAAATAAAATAAGAAGGGTGACAGTAAGCCGTCCCCCGTACTAGGAGTGTTGTTGTCATCGATGTCAATACCGGAAATGCTTCGCATCAAATAATCTATAGGTGAATACTTCAAAAAGTATTCAATTAATTTTTTGTAAACATGAGACTTTCTTAGAGTCTGGTTGGGCCAAATGGGTTAATCAGATTACTGATTCAATTGCCAAGACAGGATCAACAAAGCATCCTCCATATAAAATAAATATGTTTTGTTAATCATAGCATAAAAATAGAACTCCACCTAATAAGAGTACTAGCCATTTATTAATGTTTTTGACTATCTTATAAATTTCAAAAACAAATAATTCTTAACTTTGCATCAAATATAAGTGGTTGAGCTTCCTTTAGATGGTAAAACATGTTTTTACACTACCAGATAACTATTAAGATGAACAACTGAAGAAATTAAGTGTAATACAAAAGAGACGTATAATTTTAAAAGGTAAATGATCTACTTTCCAAAAAATCTCATTTTAAAAAAATCCCAATGCCATACTGCAAATGCCTAATTACAGGTGAAATGCAGTGGCTTCTACAGGAAAGCACCAATAACACAGGAGCTTTTTGATAGGAACTGTATATACCAAAATGCCATTGGGCAACACAAACAAGGCTAGTTGTTTCACAGAATCAAACAAATGGCATATTAAAGCTGCCAATGCAAAATTGGAAGCCTTCACAAATATTTCACGGCTCAACTTTAGTGAACGAACATGTGCAAGTGTTCTCAACACCAAAAAATATTTTGTGCTTGGCAAAACCAAACATAAATTTGTCCTATGCTGATCTTTATTATTTAATTATACAAAACTCCAATAGAACTACACATACCAGATATACTGAGAATGGAAAAAATTCACATCAACCTACACAAATTCAACATATGCAACTAGCTACCTCACAACTACCCTCAATTAAAAAATCCATATGCAACTGACACGAAAATTCATTTAAAAATAAACTAACAGCCCTTTATGTCATGTTGTTTACAAACAACATACATAAACTCTCTTTTCTAAGAAAATATATAGTACATCAATTCAATATAATGACATCCTATCAATTGGCACTTGTAAAAAATTCTCCATCATCTGCTAATACCTAAACAAAACAACAATAATCATCAATCCTTTATCTAACTAAAGATAATATCCTATCTTCTGCTTTGAAGAGACTGTTCTTGTTTGCAATCGTGTGCATTTTAGCTAAGTTTCTTCTTTGCCATCTATTCTGGTATTTCAGAGAATTAGTTAGTAAATTTTGCATGTTTAGGGTGTTAGCTTTGTCCACATTGCATTCCTGTAGCTTTCCATTTGTAGGCTGACTGCCCCCCTTAGGCTTGTACCTACATTACAAGGTTTCTTAGTCAATCACTAACCATTTGGAAGTTGTCACCTCCCAAAGAATAGCCCTCCATGGGCTACCACTAGATGTCATTATGCCAATAATCAATGAAAAGGATCCTCTGAATGTGAGGTCGTCACCTCCCTACATGTAGTTGGAAACTACTAATAGATATCATTACATCAAGAAAAGTTATCAAGCACGAGCTATTTTGATCAAAACTTGATCGAAACTTGAAAATCATTAATATTTTACTCAATAAGAACTTGACACGATTGTCACTGAACTCAAAGTTAATTAGCTCGAAATAAAATCGATTCAACTGATCGACTCAAATTTATATTTTGATATATATTTATACCTTTTTAATATGTATTGAAGGTATTTTATATATAAAGATATGTTTTAGAGGGTATATAATGAAGAGATTAATGTACAAAAATGCACATTATGCAAATAAATTTAATTAAAATTTTATAATAATATCTAATATAAGTTAAATGAATATATGAATCTTAAAATAAGAATAAAAATAAGGCTTGATTCAACGTAATAATCATCTCAAACTCGAAAAGCTCAAATTCGAGTTGAGGCCACCTAGCTAGAACTTGACTTGTTAACAGCACTATAACACCTTCCCAACATTTCATTCATAACTCACTTGGCTTTGCATCATCACAAGTGCTTTAGGCTTATCACCTTTTCATTTGTATCCAAGTCCATTGTAGCCAAGTGAATTTCATCCAATTATGGCTCAAATGCATTTAAATTATGATTGTTAATGATCAAGCCTTGAGTCCATCCAAACACAGCTCAAAATTAAACTGAAAATTTTCGATTAAATCATGATCTAATCCAAAATACGAACGAGAAGAATTTGATTCAATCTCAATCCAAGCAACACCTAGCTCATTTATTATCGATTCGAGCTTGATCCGAGCTAAAGTCAATCCGACTTTCGATTAACTTGTTTGATTTTTCAATCAAAATCATAAATAAAAATATATTTGTACATTCAATCAACTTAAATCATGGCTGTCCATTTTGATATAATAATTGAAAAAAATAAATAAATACCTCTAATTAAGCATACAAAATCAAAGTAAAATAGATGATAATGTTACTACCAAAACCTAACCTAAGTCAAATGAATTAAGTGGATGAGTGCATCTGGTATGTTGTTTAATAAAAAATCTTACTCGATCTTAAAAGTAAATTTTATAAGACAACAGTAATACCAATAATATTATATGGTGCTGAATGATGTCTTATAAAACAGAAACATATGAATAAAATAAGTATCACAACGATAAAAATTTTAAAGTGGATGGATGGGTACATAAGAAAGGACCAATTAAAAAATTAATGCATCTGTGAGAAGGTTGTATTGAACCTGATTGATTTTGATGATCACAATTACTTTAGGTTTAGTATTAATCCTCTTCTAAGTATATTTTTACAGGCTAATCGTCTGTTAGAAAATGGATATTCTCAAGTCCAAGTGAAGCGAAACTCACCATTTATTTTTCCTTATACTTCATAGGACTTAATGTAAACGCGTTAGTTTGCCAAGAGATTTTACTCGTTTTTCCTACATGTTTACTCGTCTTTTCCTAGATGTTTTCTCCTTCTTTTCACTTGCATTAGTAGGCCTAGAATGTTATCTTATTCCATCTTTTTAGTGGCCTCAAAATCTTTCAAACATCTCACCTTTTAAGCCAAAACAGCACAACCGGTCAATTTCACCAAATCGACCGGTTGGTTCTGCTGGGCCTGGACAGACCAGTCCAGTCCGCCCAGAATTTTATTTGACCGTTATTACACTATTTTTGGCTGTGCTAAAAGGCATTATTTGATATTTTAAAAGCTTTGTGATGTGTCATTGTTCTCTTTTTATGAAAAATCCACAAAGCCCTTATTTTTTCTCTTATTTTGTCTTTTTCCAAAAGAAGAAACATTGAGTTGATGTTTTCCAACTCATATTTTTTGGCTCAGAATTTTTGTACTTGTGCTGAGATATGGTGGTCATTTTTAGCATGTTTTAAGGGCAAAATAATCCTATGTGGTATCCCTTCATTTGTCCTCATGCTAAGTAAGCACATATTAGTGTTTTTAATAATTTTCTCACTCTAACTCTCTTGTTTTTGCTGCCATATTTTCTGGAACATGTCTCCAGAAAATTTGGAACTTTATCTCTGTTTCTTGAGCCCGAAAAAGTCCAAAATGCCCTCCTCTTGCCTTCCTCTGATTGGTCTTTGGGTAGGACATAGACACATGGCAATCTCTTATTGATTAGTTTGAATTAAGGACAATTTTTCTTTCAGCTGAGCTCTTTTTCCTTATTGTCCAAACTGCAGAATGGACTAACATTCACTTGCAAAAATTTTTCTAAGTGTTCTAAGCTCTCCTCTCAAACTCTTAAGTGTTTCCCAACTTCTTCCCTAGCAAAAATCTGCATACACTCTTGAAGAAGTGATCATTTGGAGAAGCTTTTAGCTAGCAATCAAGCAAAAACCTGAAGCTGCATTTTTTCTTTCTGCTGGCAAACAACTTCAGGTTTTCTGTTTCTGTTTCCTGCACTTGGGTTTTGAAAATCGGCAAGCTTGTGTTTTGAAAAAGATTATTTGAGTCATTCTTGAAGTTTTCTTGCTCTTACTTGAAGACATTCTTACTTAAGCATTCCAAATTCTTGAAAACGATTTTCTCTCTTCAAGATCTAATTTCTTTCGGTTTCTTTTAAACGAGTTGTTGGTAACTCGTTTTCGGTTTTCACGAATTTTTTCTCTTGGCAAATCTCTACGCGTATAGAGCTCCTGGCGTAATTTTATTCTTGCTCTCAAATTGTAATATTAGCTAGCTAGACTAGCATCATTTCATTCTCTTGTTCTCTCCATTTGTGGAGGTGTTTAATTTTTTTCCCATTAAGTGGGAAAGTAGGTGGATTAGAATTTTTCCCGTGTAAAAATTCATACTAAGGTTTGGTCGGCTTTGGTTCCTAGAAAAAACCGGTGCGTTTGTAAGGTTTGGTCGGCTTTGGTTCCTAGAAAAAGCCGATGAGATTGTAATCGGGTTTGTTCGGCTTTGGTTCCCGTTAAAAAGCCGGTTTGTTAGTGGATTGAAATCCCACTTGAGGAGCGTGGGGAGTGGACTAGGCGGGAAGCCGAACCACTATAAATCGCTTGTGTATTTTTCTCTCCTCTCTTTTACGGTAAAATTTGACTAATACATAAAATTATTAAATCTGATTTTAACTTAAAAATAAGCTCAAATTACTTTAATAAAGTTATTTTATACTATATCTAAATCATATCTCTCACGTTTTTTGTTCTGAGTTGTTTTTGTGTGACATAGCTATTTTAGTCTATTTGCTCAAATCAACCGGTTTTCTTCTCTGCTTTCTGCATTGTTCCTGTTCATCCGGTCTATTTGATAAGATCGACCAATCTGCCTTTTCGTACTCTGTTTAACTTATTTTTGTTGTAACTTTAACTTGCTTCTCATATATTTTGAATATTTGACTGTATACGCCTTTTACCTGCTGTTATTTTCGTTAGTACAATTTATTTGAATTTTTTTTTAATTTCTAATTCACCCCCCTCTTGGGAAGGCCTAAGGGCCAACAGGTTGAAATAGTCTCAATTGAGGATAAGTTTAATAGAATCAGTTCACATGGTTTGGATATATGTCGTAGAAAAATAGAAGCTCCAATAAGGATAACTTGGTTATTAGATCTTGCTTATGTAGGAAGACAAAAAGTGACATGACAAAAAGCAATCCAAAATGACCTTGTATACTTAAAATTAAATAAAAAATTATTATTTTATAGAGTGTAATGGAGACAAGGGATTCATGTAGCCATCTCCATCTAGTGAGATAGATGCTTAGTTATTGTTGTTGTTGATTGAAATAAGAAAATTAATTCACGATCAACAAGGTTAATTCCACTGTAGCATCCTTTGTAATTAGGAAATAAGCTAATAAATTAAAGCCACATATATATATAAATATATACATTATGAATTAATTCTTAATTGATTTAATTTCAAGCAAATTCAATCCGATTCTATGCTGACTCAAAAATTAGATTGATAAAAATATAGAGCCATAAAAATGGTAAGTTAGTCAATTCGTTCGATTCGATAAAAATTCAATTCAACTTTTGATCAGTATTTAATCTTTGAACGAAGTTAACGTACTTAATTAAATTATAATCCATAGAAACAATAAAATAGGTTTAAAATATCAGTTTTAGCAAAAAAAAAATGTATGAGCTCAATTACAATAACAGCTAGCATGCCAAAAATACTACACAAATTTCATGCTTAACATACACAATTGGGCATGCTTATTTGACAATTTCTTGGAACAGATTTCCTGTTTTAAGATGAACTCATTCAAACACAGTTGTATAGATCTTTTTAACACCAACTTGGAGCAAATTATTGATTCTGCTAAGCTTCAATTTACTTGGACTTCATTTCATTAAATTAAAATTTCCTAATCTAGCAAGTACGTCAGGTGAAATCTTGGACAGAATTTTGTCCCAACTTTAGCTAACAAAACCATACGTTTAATGGCCTTTTCAAGGCAAGCTTTGACCATAAAAGTTGTTGAGGATTATGCTACCTAAATAGGTAAAATTTTATATCATTTTAAAAATTCAGCATAAAAATGAGAACCCATGGGCAAGTTTTCGATAGATTGAAAGCCAAATCAGTAGTTCGAACTCATAGACAGCGCAATGAGGGACGTATAATTACTATTTGCTAAGATTTGTAATCCATGCTAATGCACAGAGAGGAAGGATTATACCGGCAGTTATGCTACCAAGCATAACAGCAGAAAACAATTAAATATAATCTCATCTCCTTAGTCTCTACAAAGTTTCTCTTTCACTATCCAATACAAATCTTTATATTACTTGTCCTCTCAATCAAAACTTGCTGGCCAGTAAACAAACAAAAAATTTGAGCGCAAATTTCAGGATAATTCTCCATAACCATTAATTCCTCATATGATGGAATCCACAGTGAAAAGGGATTTTAATCTACCTACTTAAATGATGGAATCCAGAGAATGAAAAAATGCAGGGAGAAAACAATGGATGAAAACGTGGGGAAGAAGAGAAGAAATCCGCACGATCTCTACCGAAGGCGACGCCGCCATGGATAGCTTCCGACGACGAACCGATGAAGACGGCGCTCTTGCGCGTTGGAGTCGCCGGACACAAACCCTCGTTAGACCGGAAGAAGAACGAAAGGGCGAAACCCGCGATTAGGGTTTTATCACTTAGGCCGGTTCAAGATTCTTTTTTATAAAAAAATTATATATATATATATATTTTAAAATTGAATGAAAAAAAAATTATTTTAATATTTAAAAATATATAAAATATGAAATACTTTAAAAATTAATATTTATATTAATATTAGATGTGAAATAAAGTTAATTTTTATAATTAAAATTTGTGTTAGGTAAAAAAAATATCTTGATAAAAAAATTGTCTTAAACTAAACAAGGTATTATGTAAGGCTGGTCTGCTTAATCATATCAGTTCACCAATTTTCAATGGTTGAACCATGGGTTTAAACTCGTTCCTTGCTTGGCTTGTGGCCTAAAAAAAATGCCATGATAAAAATTTCTATAAATATCACCTAAGTTCTTAGATTCAAGAATAATATCAAATTTATCTATAATTTTAAATTTTTTTTTGATAAGGAGAAAGAGCTTAATGACTTATTTCAATCAAATCCTTATTATAAATTTTAATAATATCTTTTTTAAATTATATTTTTAAAATATAAAATAATAAAAAACTCCTTCTTCCTGCTGCCAACTCTCCCTATCACTTGTGTGCTCGCAGCAGTGCGCATTGCAGTTGTCAGCACATGTTCTTGCATGCAAGTGATGCACTCACAAGATCTGCGTGCAGTGGCTCAAAGTGGCCCCCACGAAGATGAGAGATATAACATGGGTTGAGTCTATTGCAGCATTGAAGCAGTAAAGAGAAAAGAGAAAAGGAGAGATATTTTTGATATTTTATATTATAAAATTTAATTTAGAAATAAATTTAAGGAAAAATTGCACACAGAGGTGTGTGCCAACAGCTGCAATGTGAGCTGCCGCGAGCACACGAGCGATAGGGAGAGTCGGCAACAGAGAGAAGGAGTGAATTATTTTGCTATTTATATTTTAAAAATATTACTTAGAAAAAAATGTTATTAAAATTTATAAATAGGGTTTGGTTGAAAATAAGTCATTAAGCTCTGTCTCCTTATTAAATTTTTTTTAAAATTATAGATTAATTTGATATAATTTTTGAATTCTAGAACTTAAAGAGATATTTACAGAAATTTTTATGGTGATTTTTTTTTTTTTGGCCACATGCCAAGCTGGGAACGGGTTCAAACCCGCGGTTTAACCGCTGAAACTGGTGGACTGATACGATTAGGCAGATCAGCCTACATTAGTGATAAAACCCTAATCATCAGTTTTGCCCTTTCGTTCTTCTTCTGGTCTCACAAGGGTTTGTGTCCGGCGACTCCAACGCGCAAGAGCGCCCTTTTCATCGGTTCATCGTCGGTAGAATTTAAAAAATTAAATATATACATCCCTAGTAGAAGAAGGTTATCTGCGTAGTAATATGAATAGTTTTTCTAATGTTTTAATATGAAATGAGAGTCCATTAGTGAACTTTTGTGGGCTGCCTTTGGCCCTGTTTGGCCCAAGGACCAAAACAGGACCAAAATAGTACTAGTTTAAAAAATAATAATAATAATAATAATAATAAATAAATTATTTTAATTATTTTACACAAATTTTAATATAAAAAATAATATTTTACTTCACATACTCAATAATTTTTAATAAAAAAAAAACTTTATTTCACATCTTAGATTAAAATACTCGATTTGAATATTTTGGTCAAGAATATGAAATAAAGTTAATATTTTTATTTTAAATTATTGAGTATGTAAAGTAAAATAATATTTTTTATATTTTTAATTTGTGTAGAACGATTTAAAAAATTTATTTATTATTATTATTGTTGTTTTTTAAATTAGTACCATTTTGGTCCTGTTTTGGGTTGTAGATGTCGGCATGCACTAGAAGGTGATGTAAATATAGTGAGATACCAAATCATATATATTGTCGAGTGTTTTTTCGAATGTATTTAATTCGATAGTTCATACTTGTGTTGTTATTACTAGCATTTTTATATTGTGCAAATATTTTTAAAATTTCATTAATTTTCTATACACCCTCCTCTATTACACACTTATATCAATCTTGTAGCTCGTGCCTCCTCTTTCTCCAACGATAAACTTGAGCGCGTCTCCAAAGAGTCCATGAGGTAAAAGATAGATTGGACGAGCTATTCTCTTAAAATTGATCACTAAATGCAGTTAAAATAACTTATTATGCAATAAAAACCCTAAACCCTAAACCCTAAAAAAAAGCATTACTTATTATGTGTAAGAGAATAGTCAATAGATTGGACGAGCCTATTCACTCTAAATGCTTGTACTCCACTTGGCTTCGATCAAGTACCCTAAATGCTTGTACACCACTTGAATTCAATGTAATTTAATGAATAGTCGCAAAAACATCACTATTGAACTTAACTGCAATGATATGTCATAAACCAGTCCCTATAGAAGCCTATTCTCTTAAAGTTGATCGATATACTAATAAAAAGATGTGTAATTGTAGATATTATATTTAAACGCAATCAAATGTGCCTAATAGACCCTATTATGCAATAAAATAACTTATTATGCAATAAAAACCCTAAACCGTAAACTCTAAGAAAAAATTTTGCAAGTGAATGTTAGTCTATTCTGCAGTTTGGACAACAAGGAAAAAGAACTCAGCTGAAAGAAAAATTGCCCTTAATTCAAACTAATTAATAAGAGATTGTCATGTGTCCATGTCCTACCCAAAGACCAATTAGAGGAAGGCAAGAGGAGGGTTTTGGACTTTTTCGGGCTCAAGAAACAGAGATAAAATTTCAGATTTTCTGGAGACATATTCCAGAATATGGCAGCAAAAACAAGAGAGTTAGAGTGAGAAAATTATTAAAAAAACTAATATGTGCTTACTTAGCATGAGGACAAATGAAGGGATACCATATAGGATTATTTTGCCCTTAAAATATACTAAAAATGACCACCATATCATAGCACAAGTATAAAAATTCTGAGCCAAAAGATATGGATGGAAAACATCAACTCAATGTTTCTTCTAATGGATAACAGATCAACTCAATTGAATACACATATATTCATTGAATTACACAGAAGCCAAGTGGAGTACAAGCATTTAGAGTACGCTTCATTGCATAAAAAGTAATTTTAACTGAATACAAGCAATTATGCGAGTACTCAATTAGTTTTTATTGTATTTTAAAAGCATATGTGCAATTTGACTTTAATCTTGTCTATATGAAGGTTTTAATATAATACTCAGATTACACACCTAATATTTGTTATATTGATATATTTCAATCGAAAATTAATATTTGGCGATTTATTAGGGACATTTGATTGCGTTATAATGTAATACCTATAATCACACATCTATTTCTCAGTATATCGATCAATTTTAAGAGAATAGACTCTTTTAGGGTCTGATTTATGACATATCAATGCAGTTGAGTTGAATAGTAATGTTTTTGCGGCTATTCATTGCATTACGTTGAATTCAAGTGGAGTACAAGCATTTAGAGTACGATTCATTACATAATAAGTTATTTTAACTGAATACAAGCAATAGTGTGAGTATTCAATTAGTGTTTAACGTATTTGAAGTGAATATATGCAATTTAACTTTAATCTTGTCTATATGATGGTTTTTTAACATAATACTCTGATTACACACATAATATTTGCTATATTGACGCATTTCAATCGCAAATTGATATTTGGCGATCTATTATGGATATTTGATTGCGTTTTAATGTATTACATATAATTACACATCTTTTTGTCAGTATATCGATCAATTTTAAGAGAATAGGCTCTTTTAGGGTCTGATTTAAGACATATCAATAAATCTGAGTTGAATAGTGATATTTTTGCAGCTATTCATTGCATTACGTTGAATTTAAGTAAAGTACAAGCATTTAGAGCACGATTCATTGCATAATAAGTTATTTTAACTGAATATATGCAATTGTGAGAGTATTCAATTAGTTTTTATTACATTCGAAGAGAATATTTACAATTTGAATTTGATCTTATCTATATAAAGGTTTTTTAACAGAATACTCTGATTACACACCTAATGTTTGCTATATTATTGTATTTCAATCGGAAATTGATATTTGACAATCTATTAGGGACATTTGATTGCATTTGAATATAATATCTACAATTATACATTTTTTTGTTAGTATATCGATCAATTTGAAAAGAATAGGCTCTTTTAGAGTTTGATTTATGACATATTAATAAATTTTTGTTGAATATTTTTGCAGTCATTCATTGTATTACGTTGAATTCAAGAGGAGTACAAGCATTTAGAGTACGATTCATTGCATAATAAGTTATTTTAATTGAATACAAGCAATTGTGTGAGTATTCAATTAGTTATTAATGTATTTGAAGAGAATATATGCAATTTTACTTTAATGTTGTCTATATGAAGGTTTTTTAACATAATACTCTGATTACACACCTAATGTGTGCTATATTGACATATTTCAATCGAAAATTGATATTTGGCGATCCATTAGGGAGATTTGATTGCGTTTTAATGTAATACTTATAATTACACATCTATTTGTTAGTATATTGATCAATTTTAAGAGAATAGGCTTTTTTAGGGTCTGATTTATGACATATCAATGAATTTGAGTTGAATAGTGATATTTTTGCATCTATTCATTGCATTACGTTAAATTTAAGTGGAGTGCAATCATTTAGAGTATGATTCATTACATAATAAGTTATTATAACTGAATACAAGCAATTATGAGAGTATTCAATTAGTTTTTATTGTATTTGAAGAGTATATATGCAATTTGACTTTAATCTTTTCTATATGAAGGTTTTTAACACAATACTCTGATTATAAACTTAATGTTTGCTACATTGATGAATTTCAACTGAACCTTATTATTTGGCGATCTTTTAGGGACATTTGATTGCGTTTTAATGTAATACCTATAATTACAGATCTATTTGTCAGTATATTGATCAATTTTAAGAGCCTACTCTTTTAGAGCATGATTTATGACATATCAATGAATTTGAGTTGAATAGTGATATTTTTGCAGCTATTTATAGCATTATATTGAATTCAAGTGAAGTACAAGTATTTAGAGTATGATTCAATTGCATAATAAGCTATTTTAACTGAATAAAAGCAATTGTGTGTGTATTCAATTTTTTTAATGCATTTGAAGAGAAACATATGTAATTTAACTTTAATCTTGTCTATATGATAGTTTTTTGACATAATACTCTGATTATACATCTAATGTTTGCTATATTGATGTATTTCAATCGAAAATTGATATTTGGCAATCTATTAGGGTCATTTGACTGCGTTATAATGGAATACCTATAATTACACATCTATTTATCAGTATATCGATTAATTTTAAAAGATTAGGCTCTTTTAGGGTCTGATTTATGACATATCAATGAATATGTGTTGAATAGTGATTTTTTTGCAGCTATTCATTGAATTACGTTGCATTCAAGTGGAGTACAAGTATTTAGTGTATGATTCATTACATAATTAGTTATTTTAACTGAATACAAGCAATTATGTGAGTATTCAATTACTTTCTATTGTATTTAAAGAGAATATATGCAATTTGACTTTAATCTTAACCATATGAAGGTTTTTTAACATAATACTCTGATTACACACCTAATATTTGCTATATTGATGTATTTCAATCGAAAAATTAATATTTGGCGATCTATTAGGGACATTTGATTGCGTTTTAATGTAATACCTATAATTACACATCTATTTATAAGTATATCGATCAAGTTTAGGAGAATACGATATTTTAAGGTCTGATTTATGACATATCAATGAATTTGTATTGAATAGTGATATTTTTTTGCAGCCTTTCATTGTATTACGTTGCATTCAAGTGGAGTACAAGTATTTAGAGTACGATTTATTGCATAATAAGTTATTTTAATTGAATACAAGCAATTGTGTGTTTGTATTTAATTAGTTTTTATTATATTTGAAGAGAATATATGTAATTTGACTTTAATATTATCTATATGATGATTTTTTAACATAATACTCTGATCACACATCTAATGTTTGCTATATTACTGTATTTCAGTTGAAAAATAATTTTTAGCAATCTATTAGAGACAATTGATTGCGTTTTAATATATTACCTATAATTACACATCTATTTTTTAGTATAACGATCAATTTTAATAGAATAGGCTCTTTTAGGGTCTGATTTATGACATATCAACGAATTTGAGTTGAATAGTGTTGTTTTTGCAGCTATTCATTGAATAACGTAGAATTCAAGTGGAGTACAAGTATTTAGAGTACGATTCATTGCATAATAAGTTATTTTAACTGAATATATGCTATTGTGAGAGTATTCAATTAGTTTTTATTATATTCGAAGAGAATATTTGCAATTTGACTTTGATCTTGTCTATATAAAGGCTTTTTAACATAATACTCTCATTACACACTTGATGTTTGCTATATTAATGTATTTCAGTCAAAAATTGACTGCTTTTTAATTGAATACCTATAATTACATATCTATTTATCAGTATATCAATCAATTTTAAGAGAATAGGCTCTTTTATGGTCTGAATTATGAAATATCAATAAATTTGAGTTGAATAGTGATTTTTTGCAGCTATTCGTTGAAATACGTTGAATTCAAGAGGAGAACAAGCATTTAGAGTATGATTCATTGCCTAATAAATTATTTTAACTGAATATAAGCAATTGAGTGAGTATTTAATTAGTGTTTATTGTATTTAAAAAGAATATATACAATTTGACTTTAATCTTATCTATATGAAGGTTTTTTAAAATAATACCCAGATTACACTCCTAATGTTCGCTATATTGATGTATTTTAATCGAAAATTGATATTTGGCGATCTATTAGGGACATTTGATTGTGTTTTAATGTAATACCTACAATTATACATCTTTTTGTTAGTATATCGATCAATGTTAAGAGAATATGCTCTTTTAGGGGCTGATTTATGACATATCAATGAATTTTAGTTGAATAGTGATGTTTTTGCAGCTATTCATTGAATTACGTTGAATTCAAGTAGAGTACAAGCATTTACAATACGCTTCATTACATAATAAGTAATTTTAACTGAATACAAGTGTTTATTGTATTTGAAGAGCCTATATGCAATTTGACTTTAATCTTATCTATATGAAGGTTTTTTAACATAATACCCAGATTACACTCCTAATGTTAGCTATACTGACGTATTTTAATCGAAAACTGATATTTGGCGATCTATTTGGCACATTTGATTGCGTTTTAATGTAATATCTATAATTATACATCTTTTTGTTGGTATATCAATCAAGTTTAAGAGAATAAGCTCTTATAGGGACTGATTTATGACATATCAACGCAGTTGAGTTGAATACTGATTTTTTTGAAGCTTTTCATTGCATTCGGTTGAATTCAAGTGGAGTACAAGCATTTACCTAATATTTGCTATATCAATGTATTTCAGTCGAAAAATGATATATCGCGATCTATTAGGCACATTTGATTGCTTTTTATTGTAATACCTATAATTACACATCTATTTGTGAGTATATTGATCAAGTTTAGGAGAATATGCTATTTAGGGTCTGATTTATAACATATCAATGAATTTGTGTTGAATAGTGATGTTTTTACAGTCTTATATTGTATTACGTTGCATTCAAATGGAATACAAGCATTTAGAGTACGATTCATTGCCTAATAAGTTATTTTAACTGAATATAAGCAATTGAGTGAGTATTCAATTAGTTTTTATTGTATTGAAAGAGCATATATGCAGTTTGATAATAATCTTGTTTATATGAAGGTTGTTTAACATAATACTCTGATTACACATCTAATGTTTGCTATATTACTATATTTCAGTTGAAAAATGATATGTGGTGATCTATTAGGGATATTTGATTGCGTTTTAATGTAATACCTATAATTATACATTTTCTTGTTAGTATATCGATCAATTTTAGGAGAACAGGCTCTTTTAGGGACTGATTTACGATATATCAATGCAGTTGAGTTCAATAGTGATGTTTTTGTGGCTATTCATAGCAATACGTTGAATTCAAGCAGAGTACAAGTATTTAGAGTATGATTCATTGCATAATAAGTTATTTTAACTGAATACAAACAATTGTGTGAATATTCAGTTAGTTTTTATTGTATTTGAAAAGAATATATGCAATACTATGATTACACACCTGATGTTTGCTATATTGATGTATTTCAGTCAAAAATTGATATTTGGCATTCTATTAGGGTCATTTGACTGCGTTATAATGGAATACCTATAATTACACATCTATTTATCAGTATATCGATCAATTTTAAGAGATTAGGCTCTTTTAGGGTCTGATTTATGACATATCAATGAATTTGTGTTGAATAGTGATTTTTTGGCAGCTAATTACATTGAATTCAAGTGGAGTACAAGCATTTAGTTACACACCTAATGTTTGCTATATTGACGTATTTCAATCGAAAATTGATATTTGGCGATCTATTGGGACATTTGATTGCGTTTTACTGTAATACTTATAATTACACATCAATTACTCAGTATATCGATCAATTTTAAGAGAATAGGCTCTTTTTGGGTCTGATTTATGACATATCAATGAATTTGAGTTGAATAGTGATGGTTTTGCTGCTATTCGTTGCATTATGTTGAA
>JAEMOT010001088.1:93518-107711 GCA_019297695.1 Apostasia ramifera | reverse complement strand
ACGAATTTGAGTTGAATAGTGTTGTTTTTGCAGCTATTCATTGAATAACGTAGAATTCAAGTGGAGTACAAGTATTTAGAGTACGATTCATTGCATAATAAGTTATTTTAACTGAATATATGCTATTGTGAGAGTATTCAATTAGTTTTTATTATATTCGAAGAGAATATTTGCAATTTGACTTTGATCTTGTCTATATAAAGGCTTTTTTACATAATACTCTGATTACACACTTGATGTTTGCTATATTGTTGTATTTCTGTCGAAAATTGATATTTGGCGATCTATTAGGGTCATTTGACTGCGTTTTAATGGAATACCTATAATTACACATCTATTTATCAGTATATCGATCAATTTTAAGAGAATAGGCTCTTTTATGGTCTGAATTATGACATGTCAATGAATTTGAGTTGAATAGTGATTTTTTGCAGCTATTCGTTGAAATACGTTGAATTCAAGAGGAGAACAAGCATTTAGATTATGATTCATTGCCTAATAAGTTATTTTAACTAAATACAAGCAATTGTGTGAGTATTTAATTAGTTTTTAATGTATTTGAAGAGAATATATGTAACTTGACTTTAATCTTATCTATATGAAGGCTTTTTAACATAAAACTCTGATTATACACCTGATGTTTGTCATATTGATGTATTTCAGTCGAATATTAATATTTGTGGATCTATNTCAATGAATTTGAGTTGAATAGTAATTTTTTGGCAGCTATTCATTGAATTACATTGAATTCAATTGGAGTACAAGCATTTAGAGTACGATTCCTTGCATAATAAGTTATTTTAACTAAAAACAAGCAATTGTGTGAGTATTCAATTAGGTTTTATTATATTTGAAGAGCATATATGCAATTTGACTTTAATCTTGTCTATATGAAGGTTATTTAACATAATACTCTGATTACACACCTAATGTTTGCTATAATGACGTATTTCAATCAAAAATTGATATTTGGCGATCTATTAAATTTATTTGATTGCGTTTTAATGTAATACCAATACGTACACAAATATTTGTCAATATATCGATCAATTTTAAGAGAATAGGCTCTTTTAGGGTCTAATTTATGACATATCAATGAATTTGAGTTGAATAGTGATATTTTTGCAGCTATTCATTGAATTACGTTGAATTCAAGTGGAGTACAAGTATTTAGAGTACGATTCATTGCATAATAAGTTATTTTAACAGGATACAAGCAATTGTGTGAGTATTCAATTAGTTTTTGATGTATTTGAAAAGCATATATGCAATTTAACTTTAATCTTGTCTATGTGATGGTTTTTTAACATAATACTCTGATTACACACTAATGTTTGCTATATTTATGTATTTCAATCGAAAATTGATATCTGGCGATCTATTAGGGACATTTAATTGCGTTTTAATATAATACCTATAATTACACATCTATTTGTCAGTATATTGATCAATGTTAAGAGAATAAGCTCTTTTAGGGTCTGATTTATGACATATCAATGAATTTGAGTTGAATAGTGATGTTTTTGCAGCTATTCATTGAATTACGTTGAATTCAAGTAGAGTACAAGCATTTAGAGTACGCTTCATTGCATAATAAATAATTTTAACTGAATACAAGCAATTATGTGAGTATTCAATTAGTGTTTATTGTGTTTGAAGAGCCTATATGCAATTTGACTTTAATCTTATCTATATGAAGGTTTTTTAACATAATACTCTGATTACGCACCTAATATTTTCTATATTGATGTATTTCAGTCGAAAAATGATCTGTGGCGATTTATTAGGGACATTTGATTGCGTTTTAATGTAATACCGACAATTATACATCTTTCTGTTTGTATATCGATCAATTTAAAGAGAATAGGCTCTTTTAGGGACTGATTTATGATATATCAATGCAGTTGAGTTGAATAGTGATGTTTTTGCGGCTATTCATTGCATTACGTTGAATTCAAGTGGAGTAAAAGAATTTAGAGTACGATTCATTGCATAATAAGTTATTTTAACTGAATACAAGCAATTCAATTAGTATTCAATTAGTTTTTATTGTATTTGAAGAGAATATATGCAATTTGACTTTAATCTAGTCTATATGAAGGTTTTTTAACTTAATACTCTGATTACAAACCTAATGTTTGCTATATTGATGTATTTTAATCAAAAATTGACATTTGGCGATCTATTAGGGACATTTGATTTTATTTTAATGTAATACCTATAATTACACCTCTATTTATCAGTATATTGATTAATTTTAAGAGAATAGGCTCTTTTAGGGTCTGATTTATGACATATCAATGAATTTGGGTAGAATAGTGATGGTTTTACTGCTATTCATTGCATTATGTTGAATTCAAGTGGAATACAAGTATTTAGAGTATGATTCATTGCATAATAAGTTATTTTAACTGAATAAAAGCAATTGTGTGTGTATTCAATTTGATTTTAATGTATTTGAAGAGAATATTTGTAATTTGACTTTAATCTTGTCTATATGATGGATTTTTAACATAATACTCTGATTACACACCTAATATTTGATATATTGATGCATTTCAATCAGAATTTGATATTTAGCAATCTATTAGAGACATTTGATTGCGTTTTAATATATTACCTATAATTACACATCTATTTTTTAGTATAACGATTAATGTTAATAGAATAGGCTCTTTTAGGATCTGATTTATGACATATCAATGAATTTGAGTTGAATAATGTTGTTTTTGCAGCTATTCATTGAATAACGTTGAATTCAAGTGGAGTACAAGCATTTAGAGTACAATTCATTGCATAATAAGTTGTTTTAACTGAATATATGCTATTGTGAGAATATATTCTTTTACTTTGATCTTGTCTATATAAAGGCTTTTTAATATAATACTCTGATTACACACCTGATGTTTGCTATATTGATGTATTTCAGTTAAAAATTGATATTTGGCGATCTATTAGGGTCATTTGACTGCGTTTTAATGGAATACCTATAATTACACATCTATTTACCAGTAAATCGATCAATTTTAAGAGAATAGGCTCTTTTATGGTCTAAATTATGACATATCAATGAATTTGAGTTGAATAATGCTATTTTTACAGCCATTCATTGCATTACGTTGATTTCAAGTGGAGTATAAGCATTTAGAGTACGATTCATTGCGTAATAAGTTATTTTAATTGAATACAACAATTATGTGAGTGTTCAATTAGTTATTAATGTATTTGAAGAGAATATATGTAATTTGACTTTAATGTTGTCTATATGAAGGTTTTTTAACATAATACTCTGATTGAACACTTAATTTTTGCTATATTGACGTATTTCAATCGAAAACTGATTATTAGCGATCTATTAGGGATATTTGATTGCATCTTAATGTAGTACCTATAATTACCCATCTATTTATCAGTATATCGATCAATTTTAAGATAATAGGCTTTTTTAGAGTATGAGTTATGGCATATCAATGAATTTGAGTTGAATAGTGATGTTTTTGCAGCTATTCATTGAATTACGTTGAATTCAAGTGGAGTACAAGCATTTAGAGTACTATTTATTGCATAATAAGTTATTTTAACAGAATACAAGCAATTGTATGAGTATTCAATTAGTTTTTATTATATTTGAAGAGCATATATGCAATTTGACTTTAATCTTATCTATATGAAGGTTATTTAACATAATACTCTGATTACACACCTAATATTTGTTATATTGATATATTTTAATCAAAAATTGAAATTTGTCGATCTATCAGGGACATTTGATTGCGTTGTATTGTAATAACTATAATTACACTTCTATTTGTCAGTATATTGATCAATTTTAAGAGAATCGGCTCATTTAGCGTTTAATTTATGACATATCAATGAATTTGAGTTGAATAATATTATGCAGCAATTTATAGCATTATGTTGACTGAATAAAAGCAATTGTGTGTGTATTCAATTTTTATTTAATGTATTTAAAGAGAATATAAATAATTTGACTTTAATCTTGTCTATATGAAGTTTTTTTAAAATATTACCCAGATTACACTCCTAATGTTCGCTATATTGACGTATTTTAATCGAAAATTGATATTTGCCAATCTATTAGGGACATTTGATTGTGTTTTAATGTAATCCCTACAATTATACATCTTTTTATTAGTATATCGATCAATGTTAAGAGAATATGCTCTTTTAGGGTCTGATTTATGACATATCAATGAATTTGAGTTGAATAGTGATGTTTTTGCAGCTATTCATTGAATTACGTTGAATTCAAGTAGAGTACAAGCATTTACAGTACGCTTCATTGCATAATAAGTAATTTTAACTGAATACAAGCAATTATGCGAGTATTCAATTAGTGTTTTTTGTATTTGAAGATATATGCAATTTGACTTTAATCTTGTCTATATGAAGGTTTTTTAACATAATACCCAGATAACACTCCTAATGTTCGCTATATTGACGTATTTTAATCGAAAACTGATATTTGGTGATCTATTTGGGACATTCGATTGCATTTTAATGTAATATCTATAATTATACATCTTTTTGTTGGTATATCAATCAAGTTTAAGAGAATAGGCTCTTATAGGGACTGATTTATGACATATCAACGCAGTTGTGTTGAATACTGATTTTTTTGAAGCTTTTCACTGCATTAGGTTGAATTCAAGTGGAGTACAAGCATTTAGAGTATTATTCTTTGCATAATAAGTTATTTTAACAGAATACAAGCAATTGTGAGAGTCTTCGATTAGTTTTTGATGTATTTGAAGAGAATATTTGCAATTTGACTTTAATCTTGTCTATATTAAGGTTTTTTAACATAATACTCTGATTACACACTAATGTTTGCAATATTGATATATTTCAATCGAAAATTGATATTTGGCAATCTATTAGGGACATTTGATTGCGTTATAATGTAATACCTATAATCACACATCTATTTCTCAGTATATCGATGAAATTTAAGAGAATAGGCACTTTTAGGGTCTGATTTATGACATATCAATGAATTTGAGTTGAATAGTGATGTTTTGGCAGCTATTCATTGTATTACGTTGAATTCAAGTGGAGTACAAGCATTTAGAGTACGCTTCATTGCATAATAAGTAATTTTAACTGAAGAGCCTATATGCAATTTGACTTTAATCTTGTCTATATGAAGATTTTTTAATATAATACTCTGCTTACGCACCTAATATTTGCTATATTGATGTATTTCAGTCGAAAAATGATCTATGGCGATCTATTAGGGACATTTGATTGCGTTTTAATGTAATACCGACAATTATACATCTTTCTGTTAGTATATCGATCAATTTCAAGAGAATAGGCTCTTTTAGGGACTGATTTATGATATTTCAATGCAGTTGAGTTGAATAGTGATGTTTTTGCGGCTATTCATTGCATTACGTTGAATTCAAGTGGAGTAAAAGAATTTAGAGTACTATTCATTGCATAATAAGTTATTTTAACTGAATACAAGCAATTCAATTAGTATTCAATTAGTTTTTATTGTATTTGAATAGAATATATGCAATTTAACTTTAATGTTGTCTATATGAAGGTTTTTTAACTTAATACTCTGATTACAAACCTAATGTTTGCTATATTGATGTATTTTAATCGAAAATTAATATTTGGCGATCTATTAGGGATATTTTATTGCATTTTAATGTAATACCTATAATTACACCTCTATTTGTCAGTATATTAATTAATTTTAAGAGAATAGGCTCTTTTATGAATTTGTATTGAAGAGTGATATTTTTGAGTAGAATAGTGATGGTTTTGCTGCTATTCGTTGCATTATGTTGAATTCAAGTGCATTACAAGTATTTAGAGTACGATTCATTGCCTAATAAGTTATTTTAACTGAATATAAGCAATTGAGTAAGTATTCAATTAGTTTTTATTGTGTTGGAGTACAAGCATTTAGAGTACGATTCATTGCCTAATAAGTTATTTTAACTGAATATAAGCAATTGAGTAAGTATTCAATTAGTTTTTATTGTATTGGAAGAGCATATATGCAATTTGATATTAATCTTATCTATATGAAGGTTTTTTAACATAATACTCTGATTACACACCTAATATTTGCTATATCAATGAATTTGAGTTGAATAGTTGTTTTGGCAGCTATTCATTGTATTACGTTGAATTCAAGTGGAGTACAAGCATTTAGAGTACGATTCATTGCCTAATAAGTTATTTTAACTGAATATAAGCAATTGAGTATTCAATTAGTTTTTATTGTATTGGAAGAGCATATATGCAGTTTGATAATAATCTTGTCTATATGAAGGTTTTTTAACATAATACTCTGATTACACACCTAATATTTGCTATATCGATATTTTTCACTCGAAAAATGATATGTGGCGATCTATTAGGCACATTTGATTGCTTTTTATTGTAATACCTATAATTAAACATCTATTTGTGACTATATCGATCAAGTTTAGGAGAATATGCTATTTAGGGTCTGATTTATGACATATCAATGAATTTGTGTTGAATAGTGATGTTTTTACAGTTTTTCATTGTATTACGTTGCATTCAAATGGAATACAAGCATTTAGAGTACGATTCGTTGCCTAATAAGTTATTTTAACTGAATATAAGCAATTAAGTGAGTATTCAATTAGTTTTTATTGTATTGGAAGAGCATATATGCAGTTTGATAATAATCTTGTCTATATGAAGGTTTTTTAACATAATACTCTGATTACACACCTAATATTTGCTATATCGATGTTTTTCACTCGAAAAATGATATGTGGCGATCTATTAGGAACATTTGATTGCTTTTTATTGTAATACCTATAATTACACATCTATTTGTCAGTATATCAATCATGTTTAGGAGAATATGCTATTTAGGGTCTGATTTATGACATATCAATGAATTTGTGTTGAATAGTGATGTTTTTACAGTCTTTCATTGTATTACGTTGCATTCAAATGGAGTACAAGCATTTAGAGTACGATTCATTGCATAATAAGTTATTTTAATTGAATACAAGCAATTGTGTGTTTGTATTCAATTAGTTTTTATTGTATTTGAAGAGAATATATGCAATTTGACTTTAATCTTGTCTATATGAAGGTTGTTTAACATAATACTCTGATAACACACCTAATGTTTGCTATATTACTGTATTTCAGTTGAAAAATGATAAGTGATGATCTATTAGGGACATTTGATTGCGTTTTAATGTAATACCTACAATTATACATTTTCTTGTTAGTATATCGATCAATTTTAGGAGAACAGACTGTTTTAGGGACTGATTTATGACATATCAATGCAGTTGAGTTCAATAGTGATGTTTTTGTGGCTATTCATAGCAATATGTTGAATTCAAGCAGAGTACAAGTATTTAGAGTATGATTCATTGCATAATAAGTTATTTTAACTGAATACAAACAATTGTGTGAATATTCAATTAGTTTTTATTGTATTTGAAAAGAATATATGCAATACTATGATTACACACCTGATGTTTGCTATATTGATGTATTTCAGTCGAAAATTGATATTTGGCGATCTATTAGGGTCATTTGACTGCGTTATAATGGAATACCTATAATTACACATCTATTTATCAGTATATCGATCAATTTTAGGAGATTAGGCTCTTTTAGGGTCTGATTTATGATATATCAATGAATTTGTGTTGAATAGTGATTTTTTGGCAGCTAATTACATTGAATTCAAGTGGAGTACAAGCATTTAGTGTACGATTCATTGCATAATTAGTTATTTTAACTGAATACAAGCAATTATGTGAGTATTCAATTAGTTTTTATTGTATTTGAAGAGCATATATGCAATTTGACTTTAATCTTGTCCATATGAAGGTTTTTTAACATAATACTCTGATTTCACACCTAATGTTTGCTATATTAATATATTTTAATCAAAAATTGATATTTATCGATCTATCAGGGATATTTGATTGCGTTTTAATGTAATAACTATAATTACACATCTATTTGTCAGTATATCAATAAATTTTAAGAGAATAGGCTCTTTTAGGGTTTGATATATGATATATTAATGAATTTGAGTTGAATAGATGTTTTTGCAGCTATTCAATTAATTACGTTAAATTAGAGTGGAGTACAAGCATTTAGAGTACGATTCATTGCATAATATGTTATTTTAACTGAATACAAGCAATTGTGAGAGTATTCAATTAGTTTTTATTATGTTCGAAGAGCATATTTGAAATTTGACTTTGATCTTGTCTATATGAAGGTTTTTTAACGTAATACTCTGATTACAAACCTAATGTTTGCTATATTGATGTATTTCAATCGAAAATTAATATTTGGCAGTCTATTTGGGCAATTTGACTGCGTTTTAATGTAATACCAATAATTTCACATCTATTTGTCCGTATATCGATCACTTTTAAGAGAATAGGCTCTTTTAGAGTCTGATTTATGACATATCAATGAATTTGAGTTGAATAGTGATGCTTTTGTAGCTATTCATTGCATTATGTTGAATTCAAGTAGACTACAAGCATTTAGAGTATGATTCATTGCACAATAAGTTATTTTAACTGAACACAAGTTATTCTAATCTTGTCTACATGACAGTTTTTTAACATAATGCTCTGATTACACACCTAATGTTTGCTATATTAACGTATTTCAATCGAAAATTGATATTTGGCGATCTATTAGGGTCATTTGACTGCGTTATAATGGAATACATATAATTACACATCTATTATCAGTATATCGATCAATTTTAAGAGATTAGGCTCTTTTAGGGTCTGATTTATGACATATCAATGAAGTTGTGTTGAATAGTGATTTTTTGGCAGCTAATTACATTGAATTCAAGTGGAGTACAAGCATTTAGTGTACGATTCATTGCATAATTAGTTATTTTAACTGAATACAAGCAATTATGTGAGTATTCAATTAGTTTTTATTGTATTTGAAGAGCATATATGCAATTTGACTTTAATGTTGTCTATCTGAATGTTTTTTAACATAATACTCTAATTACACACTTAATTTTTGCTATATTGACGTATTTCAATCGAAAACTGATTTTTGGCGATCTATTAGGGACATTTGATTGCGTCTTAATGTAGTACCTATAATTACACATCTATTTGTCAGTATATCAATTAATTTTAAGATAATAGGCTTTTTTAGAGTCTGAGTTATTACATATCATTGAATTTGAGTTGAATAGTGATGTTTTTGCAGCTATTCGTTGAAATACGTTGAATTCAAGTGGAGAACAAGCATTTAGAGTTTGATTCATTGCCTAATGAGATATTTTAACTGAATATAAGCAACTGAGTGAGTATTTAATTATTGTTTTTTGTATATAAAGAGAATATATACAATTTGACTTTAATCTTGTCTATATGAAGGTTTTTTAACATAATACCCTGATTACACTTCTAATGTTTGCTATATTGACGTATTTTAATTGAAAATTAATATTTGGCGATCTATTTGGGACATTCGATTGTGTTTTAATGTAATATCTACAATTATACATCTTTTTGTTGGTATATCGATCAAGTTTAAGAGAATAGGCTCTTATAGGGACTGATTTATTACATATCAACGCAGTTGAGTTGAATACTGATGTTTTTGAAGCTTTTCATTGCATTAGGTTGAATTCAAGTGGAGTACAAGCATTTAGAGTACTATTCTTTGCATAATAAGTTATTTTAAAAGAATACAAGCAATTGTGAGAGTCTTCGATTAGTTTTTGATATATTTAAAGAGAATATATGCAATTTGACTTTAATCTTGTCTATATTAAATTTTTTAACATAATACTCTGATTACACACTAATGTTTGCTATATTGATATATTTCAATCGAAAATTGATATTTGGCGATCTATTAGGGACATTTGATTGCGTTATAATGTAATACCTATAATCAAACATCTATTTCTCAGTATATCGATCAATTTTAAGAGAATAGGCTCTTTTACGGTCTGATTTATGACATATCAATGAATTTGAGTTGAATATGTTTTGGCAGCTATTCAATGCATTACGTTGAATTCAAGTAGAGTACAAGCATTTAGAGTACGATCCATTGCCTAATAAGTTAATTTAATTGAATATAAGCAATTGAGAGAGTATTTAATTAATGTTTATTGTATTTAAAGAGAATATATACAATTTGACTTTAATCTTGTCTATATGAAGGTTTTTTAAAATAATACCCAGATTACACTCCTAATGTTCGCTATATTGACGTTGTTTAATCGAAAATTGATATTTGGCAATCTATTAGGGATATTTGATTGTGTTTTAATGTAATACCTACAATTATACATCTTTTTGTTAGTATATCGATCAATGTTAAGAGAATATGCTGTTTTAGGGTCTGATTTATGACATATCAATGAATTTGAGTTGAATAGTGATGTTTTTGCAGCTATTCATTAAATTAAGTTGAATTCAAGTAGAGTACAAGCATTTACAGTACGCTTCATTGCATAATAAGTAATTTTAACTGAATACAAGCAATTATGTGAGTATTCAATTAGTGTTTATTGTATTAGAAGAGCCTATATGCAATTTGACTTTAATCTTATCTATATGAAGGTTTTTTAACATAATACCCAGATTACACTCCTAATGTTCGCTATATTGACGTATTTTAATCGAACACTGATATTTGGCGATCTATTTGGGACATTCGATTGCGTTTTAATGTAATATCTATAATTATACATCTTTTTGTTGGTATATCAATCAAGTTTAAGAGAATAGGCTCTTATAGGGACTGATTTATGACATATCAATGCAGTTGAGTTGAATACTGATTTTTTTGAAGCTTTTCATTGCATTAGGTTGAATTCAAGTGGAGTACAAGCATTTAGAGTATTATTCTTTGCATAATAAGTTATTTTAACAGAATACAAGCAATTGTGAGAGTCTTCGATTAGTTTTTGATGTATTTGAAGAGAATATATGCAATTTGACTTTAATCTTGTCTATATTAAGGTTTTTTAACATAATACTCTGATTACACACTAATGTTTGCAAAATTGATATATTTTAATCGAAAATTGATATTTGGCGATCTATTAGGGACATTTGATTGCGTTATAATGTAATACCTATAATCACACATCTATTTCTCAGTAAATCGATCAATTTTAAGAGAATAGGCTCTTTTAGGGTCTGATTTATGACATATCAATGAATTTGAGTTGAATAGTGATGTTTTTACAGCTATTCATTGAATTACATTGAATTCAAGTAGAGCACAAGCATTTAGAGTACGATTCATTGCATAATAAATTATTTTAATTGAATACAAGCAATTGTGTGTTTATATTCAATTAGTTTTTATTGTATTTGTAGAGAATATATGCAATTTGACTTTAATCTTGTCTATATGAAGGTTGTTTAACATAATACTCTGATCACACACCTAATGTTTGCTATATTACTGTATTTCAGTTGAAAAATGATATGTGGTGATCTATTAGGGACATTTGATTGCGTTTTAATGTAATACTTACAATTATACATCTTCTTGTTAGTATATCGATCAATTTTAGGAGAATAGGCTCTCTTAGGGACTGATTTATGACATATCAATGCAGTTGAGTTCAATAGTAATGTTTTTGTGGCTATTCATAGCAATACGTTGAATTCAAGCAGAGTACAAGTATTTAGAGTATGATTCATTGCATAATAAGTTATTTTAACTGAATACAAATAATTGTGTGAATATTCAATTAGTTTTTATTGTATTTGAAGAGAATATATGCAATTTGACTTTAATCTAGTCTATATGAAGGATTTTTAACTTAATACTCTGATTACAAACCTAGTATTTGCTATGTTAATGTGTTTCAATCGAAAATTGATATTTGGCGATCTATTAGGGACATTTGATTGTGTTTTAATGTAATACTATTGTTACTCATCTATTTGTGAGTATATCGAAGAATTTTAGCAGAATGTACTCTTTTAGGGTCTGAATTATGACATATCAAAGAATCTGTGTTGAATAGTGATGTTTTTACAGCCATTCATTGCATTACGTTGATTTCAAGTGGAGTACAAGCATTTAGAGTACGATTCATTGCATAATATGTTATTTTAATTGAATACAAGCAATTGTGTGAGTATTATTCGAAAAGTTATTAATGTATTTGAAGAGAATATATGCAATTTGACTTTAATGTTGTCTATACGAAGGTTTTTTAACATAATACTCTGATTACACACCTAATGTGTGCTATATTGACATATTTCAATCGAAAATTGATATTTGGCGATCAATTAGGGAGATTTGATAGCATTTTAATGTAATACCTATAATTACACATGTATTTGACAGTATATCGATCAATTGTGTGAGTATTCAATTAATTTTTTATGTATTCGAAGAGAATATATGCAATTTGACTTTAATCTTGTCTATATGAAGGTTTCTTAACATAATACTCTTATTACACACTATTGTTTGCTATATTGATGTATTTCAATCAAAAATTGATATTTGGCGATCTATTAGGGATATTTGACTACGTTTTAATGTAATACTATAATTACACATCTATTTGTGTGTATATCGATCAATTTTAGGAGAATATGCTCTTTTAGGGTCTGAATTATGACATATCAATGAATTTGTGTTGAATAGCGATGTTTTTGCAGCCATTCATTGCATTACGTTGAATTCAAGTGGAGTACAAGCATTTAGAGTACGATTCATTGCATAATAAGTTAGTTTAATTGAATACAAGCAATTGTGTGAGTATTCAATTAGTTATTAATGTATTTGAAGAGGATATATGCAATTTGACTTTAATGTTGTCTATATGAATGTTTTTTAACATAATACTCTAATTACACACTTAATTTTTGCTATATTGACGTATTTCAATCGAAAACTGATTTTTGGCGATCTATTAGGGACATTTGATTGCGTCTTAATGTAGTACCTATAATTACACATCTATTTGTCAGTATATCAATTAATTTTAAGATAATAGGCTTTTTTAGAGTCTGAGTTATTACATATCATTGAATTTGAGTTGAATATGTTTTTGTGGCTATTCATTGCATTACATTGAATGTAAGTGGAGTGCAATCATTTAGAGTATGATTCATTGCATAATAAGTTATTTTAACTGAATACAAGCAATTGTGTTTGTATTCAATTTTTATTTAATGTATTTTAAGAGAATATATGTAACTTGACTTTAATCATATCTATATGATGGTTGTTTGACATAATACTCTGATTGTACACCTAATGTTTGCTATATTTACGTATTTCAATCGAAAATTGATGTATGGCGATATATTAGGGTCATTTGACTGCGTTTTAATGGAATACCGATAAGTACACATCTATTTATCAGTATATCGATCAATTTAAAGAGAATAGGCTCTTTTAGGGTATGATTTATGACATATCATTGAATTTGAGTTGAATAGTAATTTTTTGGCAGCTATTCATTGAATTACATTGAATTCAAGTGGAGTACAAGCATTTAGAGTATGATTCTTTGCACAATAAATTATTTTAACTGAATACAAGCAATTGTGACAGTCTTCGATTAGTTTTTGATGTATTTGAAGAGAATATATGCAATTTGATTTTAATCTTGTCTATATTAAGGTTTTTTAACATAATACTCTGATTACACACTAATGTTTGCAATATTGATATATTTCAATCGAAAATTGATATTTGGCGATCTATTAGGGACATTTGACTGCGTTATAATGTAATACCAGTAATCACACATCTATTTCTCAGTATATCGATCAATTTTAAGAGTATAGGCTCTTTTCGGGTTTGATTTATGACATATCAATGCAGTTGAGTTGAATATTATTATGCAGCAATTCATAGCATTATGTTGAATTCAAGTGGAGTACAAGCATTTAGAGTATGATTCTACTGAACAGGTCAAGAATTGGCAGAATATCACTGGTTTTTCTCAAGTGAATTGGCCTTTTAAGTATCTTGGCTGCTCTATTTATACAGGCAAGATCAAGAACAGTTTTTTTGATCCCATTATTTACAAGGTTAGAAACTATATTGGAGGATGGGAAAATAAACTTCTCTCTAAAGGGGCCAAGTTAGTTTTGATTAAATATGTTCTTGCTACTATTCCTGCCTACATTTTTCAAGTGATTTCTCCTACTAAAG
>JAEMOT010001088.1:61824-92237 GCA_019297695.1 Apostasia ramifera | reverse complement strand
TTTCTTGAGTGGTGGAGCTACTTATATTTGCACGGTTTTCTTCTTCCTGGTTGCTTCTCCTTTTCACTTTTGTAAGGGAGTAGTACTCCTTGTTTATTTCTGTGTTTGATTCTTTGTAAAGGGAGTTAGTACTCCTTATTTACTTTTCTTTCCTCTTAGCTTGTATTTTAGGACTCTTTTTGCCAGCAGGGGGCTGGATGAATAAGATCCCCCCCCTCCGTGAGAGGGTTCTACAACAAAAAAAAAAAGCATTTAGAGTATGATTCATTGCAAAATAAATTATTTTAACTGAATAAAATCAATTGTGTGAGTATTCAATTAGTTTTTAATGTATTTAAAGAGAATATATGCAATTTGACTTTAAACTTATCTATATGAAGGTTTTTTAACATAATACTCTGATTACAAACCTAATGTTTGCTATATTGATGTATTTCAATCGAAAATTGATATTTGGCGATCTATTAGGGACATTTGATTGTATTTTAATGTAATACCTATATTACACCTCTATTTGTCAGTATATTGATTAATGTTAAGAGAATAGGCTCTTTTAGGGTCTGATTTATGACATATTAATGAATTTGAGTAGAATAGTGATGGTTTTGCCGCTATTCGTTGCATTATGTTGAATGCAAGTGGAGTACAAGTATTTAGAGTATGATTCATTGCATAATAAGTTATTTTAACTGAATAAAAGCAATTGTGTGAGTATTCAATTAGTTTTTAATGTATTTGAAGAGAATATATGCAATTTGACTTTAAACTTATCTATATGACGATTTTTTAACATAATACTCTGATTACAAACGTAATGTTTGCTATATTAATGTATTTCAGTCGAAAATTGATATTTGGCGATCTATTAGGGACATTTGATTGCATTTTAATGTAATACCTATATTACATCTCTATTTGTCAGTATATTGATTAATTTTAAGAGAATAGGCTCTTTTAGGGTCTGATTTATGACATATCAATAAATTTGAGTATAATAGTGATGGTTTTGCCGCTATTCATTGCATTATGTTGAATGCAAGTGGAGTACAAGTATTTAGAGTATGATTCATTGCATAATAAGTTATTTTAACTAAATAAAAGCAATTGTGTGTATTCAATTTGATTTTAATGTATTTGAAGAAAATATTTGTAATTTGACTTTAATCTTGTCTATATGATGGATTTTTAACATAATACTCTGATTACACCCCTAATGTTTGCTATATTGATGTATTTCAATCGGAATTTGATATTTGGCGATCTATTAGGGAAATTTGATTGTGTTTTAATGTAATACCTATAATCACACATCTATTTCTCAGTATATCGATCAATGTTAAGAGAATTGGCTCTTTTAGGGTCTGATTTAATCAATGAATTTGAGTTGAATAGTGATGTTTTGGCAGCTATTCATTGCATTACGTTGAATTTAAGTGGAGTACAAGCATTTAGTGTTCGATTCATCGTATAACAAGTTATTTTAACTGAATACAAGTAATTGTGTAAGTATCCAATTAGTTTTTAATGTATTTGAAGAGAATATATGTAACTTGACTTTAATCATATATGAAGACTTTTTAACATAATACACTGATTACACAACTGATGTTTGCTATATCGATGTATTTCAGTCGAATATTGATATTTGTGGATCTATTTGGGTCATTTGACTGCGTTTTAATGGAATACCGATAAGTACACATCTATTTATCAGTATATCGATCAATTTAAAGAGAATAGGCTCTTTTAGGGTATGATTTATGACATATCAATGAATTTGAGTTGAATAGTGATTTTTTGGCAGCTATTCATTGAATTACATTGAATTCAAGTGGTGTACAAGCATTTAGAGTACGATTCTTTGCATAATAAGTTATTTTAACTAAATACAAGCAATTGTGTGAGTATTCAATTAGTTTTTACTATATTAGAAGAGCATATATGCAATTTGACTTTAATCTTGTCTATATGAAGGTTATTTAACATAATACTCTGATTACACACCTAATGTTTGCTATATTGATATATTTTAATCAAAAATTGAAATTTGTCGATCTATCAGGGACATTTGATTGCGTTGTGTTGTAATAACTATAATTACACATCTATTTGTCAGTATATTGATCAATTTTAAGAGAATCGGCTCTTTTTGGGTTTGATTTATGACATATCAATGAATTTGAGTTGAACAATATTATGCAGCAATTCATAGCATTATGTTGAATTCAAGTGGAGTACAAGCATTTAGAGTATGATTCATTGCATAAGAAGTTATTTTAACTAAATAAAAGCAATTGTGTGAGTATTCAATTAGTTTTTAATGTATTTGAAGAGAATATATGCAATTTGACTTTAAACTTATCTATATGAAGGTTTTTTAACATAATACTCTGATTACAAACCTAATATTTGCTATATTGATATATTTCAATCGAAAATTAATATTTGGCGATCTATTAGGGACATTTGACTACGTTTTAATGTAATACTAAAATTTCACAACTATTTATGTGTATATCGATCAATTTTAGGAGAATATGCTCTTTTAGGGTCTGGATTATGACATATCAATGAATTTGTGTTGAATAGCGATATTTTTGTAGCCATTCATTGCATTACGTTGAATTCAAGTGGAGTACAAGCATTTAGAGTACGATTCATTGCATAATAAGTTATTTTAATTGAATACAAGCAATTGTGTGAGTATTCAATTAGTTATTAATGTATTTGAAGAGGATATATGCAATTTGACTTTAATGTTGTCTATATGAATGTTTTTTAACATAATACTCTGATTACACACCTAATGTTTGCTTTATTGATGTATTTCAATCGAAATTTGATATTTGGCGATCTATTAGGGAAATTTGATTGTGTTTTAATGTAATACCTATAATCACACATCTATTTCTCAGTATATCGATCAATGTTAAGAGAATAGGCTCTTTGAGGGTCTAATTTATGACATTTCAATGAATTTGAGTTGAATAGTGATGTTTTGGCAGCATTTCATTGCATTACATTGAATTTAAGTGGAGTGCAATTATTTAGAGTATGATTCATTGCATAATAAGTTATTTTAACTGAATAAAAGCAATTGTGTGTGTATTCAATTTTTATTTAATGTATTTGAAGAGAATTTATGTAATTTGACTTTAAGCTTATTTATATGATGGTTGTTTGACATAATACTCTGATTGTACACGTAATATTTGCTATATTTATGTATTTCAATCGAAAATTGATGTCTGGCGATCTATTAGGGACATTTGATTGCGTTTTAATGTAATACCTATAATTACACATCTATTTGTTAGTATATTGATCAATTTTAAGAGAATATGCACTTTTAGGGTCTGATTTATAACATATCAATGAATTTGAGTTGAATGTTTTTGTAGCTATTCATTGAATTACGTTGAATTCAAGTAGAGTACAAGCATTTATAGTGCGCTTCTTTGCATAATAAGTAATTTTAACTGAATACAAGCAATTATGTGAGTATTCAATTAGTGTTTATTGTATTTGAAGAGCCTATATGTAATTTGACTTTAATCATGTCTATATGAAGGTTTTTAACAAAATACTCTGATTACGCACCTAATATTTGCTATATTGATGTATTTCAGTCGAAAAATGATCTTTGGCGATCTATTAGGGACATTTGATTGTGTTTTAATGTAATACCTACAATTATATATCTTTTTGTTAGTTTATCGATCAATTTTAAAAGAATATGCTCTTTTAGGGACTGATTTATGACATATCAATGCAGTTGAGTTAAATAGTGATTTTTTTGCGGCTATTCATTGCATTACGTTGAATTCAATTGGAGTATATGAATTTAGAGTACGATTCATTGCATAATAAGTTATTTTAACTGAATACAAGCAATTTAATTAGTATTCAATTAGTTTTTATTGTATTTGAAGAGAATATATACAATTTGACTTTAATCTAGTCTATATGAAGGTTTTTTAATTTAATACTCTGATTACAAACCTAATGTTTGCTATATTGATGTATTTTAATCGAAAATTGATATTTGGAGATCTATTAGGGACATTTGATTGTATTTTAATGTAATACCTATAATTACACCTCTATTTGTCAGTATATTGATTAATTTTAAGAGAATAGGCTCTTTTAGGGTCTGATTTATGACATATCAATGAATTTGAGTAGAATAGTGATGGTTTTGCCGTTATTCGTTGCATTATGTTGAATGCAAGTGGAGTACAAGTATTTAGAGTATGATTCATTGCATAATAAGTTATTTTAACTGAATAAAAGCATTTTTTTTTTTGACCAGAAAAATATTAAAAAAAAACAAAAAAAAGATGGAGAAGACGACAAGAAGAAGATTGAGGGGACGTGAAAAGGCGACCAAGGAAACGGACCTGGAGAAGAAAGTGGGAGCGATGAGCGGGTGCGCAGTGGGGGAACAGGCCGGTGCAGCAGCGGAGGCAGAACATGTTCCTCTCGTTCTTCTTCATGCTCTCGTGCGCTCGCCGAAGAACTTCTCCTCCACCAGCCCTCCCAGCCACTCCGGCAACCTTTTCTCTCTCCCCATCTCCCTCCCTCTCTCTCTCTCTCTCTCTCTCTCTCTCTCTCTCTCTTTCTCTTTCGTGAGTTAATGGCTGAATAAAAGCATAATCTTGTCTATATGAAGGTTTCTTAATATAATACTCTGATTACACACCTAATATTTGCTATATTGATGTATTTCAATCGAACAATTGATATTTGCCGATCTATTAGGGACATTTGATTGTGTTTTATTGTAATACCTATAATTACATATTTATTTGTGAGTATATCGATCAAGTTTAGGAGAATATGCTATTTTAGGGTCTGATTTATGACATATCAATGAATTTGTGTTGAATAGTAATGTTTTTGCAGCCTTACATTGTATTACGTTGCATTCAAGTGGAGTACAAGCATTTAGAGTACAATTCATTGCATAATAAGTTATTGTAATTGAATACAAGCAATTATGTGTTTGTATTCAATTAGTTTTTATTATATTTGTATTTGAAGAGAATATATGCAATTTGACTTTAATCTTGTCTATATGAAGGTTGTTTAACATAATACTATGATCACACACCAAATGTTTGCTATATTACTGTATTTCAGTTGAAAAATGATATATGGTGATCTATTACGGACATTTGATTGCGTTTTAATGTAATACCTACAATTATACATCTTTTTGTTAGTATATTGATGAATTTAGGAGAATAAGCTCTTTTAGGGACTTATTTATGACATATCAATGCAGTTGAGTTGAATAGTGATGTTTTTGTGGCTATTCATAGCAATACGTTGAATTCAAACGGAGTACAAGTATTTAGAGTATGATTCATTGCATAATAAATTATTTTAACTGAATACAAACAATTATGTGAATATTCAATTAGTTTTTATTGTATTTGAAGAGAATGTATGCAATTTGATTTTAATCTAGTCTATATGAAGGTTTTTTAACTTAATACTCTGATTATAAACCTATCAGTATTTCAATCAAAAATTGATATTTGGCGATCTATTAGGGACTTTTAATTGCTTTTTAATGTAATACCTATAATTACACATCAATTTGTCAGTATATTTATCAATTATAAGAGAATAGGCACTTTTAGGATCTGATTTTTGACATATCAATGAATTTGAGTTGAATAATATTTTTGCATCTATTCATTGCATTACGTTAAATTTAAGTGGGGTGCAATCATTTAGAGTATGATTCATTATATAATAAGTTATTTTAACTGAATACAAGCAATTATGAGAGTATTCAATTAGTTTTTATTGTATTTGAAGAACATATATGCAACTTGACTTTAATCTTATCTATATGAAGGTTTTTTAATATAATACTCTGATTATAAACCTAATGTTTGCTACATTGATGAATTTCAACTGAACATTATTATTTGGCGATCTTTTAGGGACATTTGATTGTGTTTTAATGTAATACCTATAATTACACATCTATTTGTTAGTATACTGATCAATTTTAAGAGAATAGGCTCTTTTAGGATTTGATTTATGACATATCAATGAATTTGAGTTGAATAGTGATATTTTTGCAGCGATTCATAGCATTATGTTGAATTCAAGTGGAGTACAAGCATTTAGAGTATGATTCATTGCATAATAGTTATTTTAACTGAACACAAGCAATTGTGTGTGTATTCAATTAGTTTTTAAGATATTTGAAGAGAATATATACAATTTGACTTTAATCTTGTTTACATGATAGTTTTTTAACATAATACTCTGATTACAAACCTAATGTTGGCTATATTGATGTATTTCAATTGAAAATTGATATTTGATGATCTATTAGGGAAATTTGATTGCGTTTTAATGTAATACCTATAATCACACATCTATTTCTCAGTATATCGATCAATGTTAAGAGAATAGACTCTTTTATGGTCTGATTTATGACACATCAATGAATTTGAGTTGAATAGTGAGTGATATTTTGGCAGCTATTAATTGCATTACGTTGAATTCAAGTGGAGTACAACCATTTAGAGTACGATTCATTGCCTAATAAGTTATTTTAACAGAATATAAGTAATTGAGTGAGTATTCAATTAGGTTTTATTGTATTTGAAGAGAATATAAGTAATTTGGCTTTAATCTTATCTATATGAAGGTTGTTTAACATTATACTCTGATTACACACCTAAAATTTGCTGTATTAATGTATTTTAGTCGAAAAATGATATGTGGCGATCTTTTAGGGATATGATTGTGTTTTAATATAATACCTATAATTATACATCTTTTTGTTAGTATATCGATCAAATTTAAGAGAATAGACTCTTTCAGGGTCTGATTTATGATATATCAATGAATTTGAGTAGAATAGTGATGATTTTGCCGCTATTCGTTGCATTGTGTTGAATGCAAGTGAAGTACAAGTATTTAGAGTATGATTCATTGCATAATAAGTTATTTTAACTGAATAAAAGCAATTGTGTGAGTATTCAATTAGTTTTTAATGTATTTGAAGAGAATATATGCAATTTGACTTTAAACTTATCTACATGACAGTTTTTTGACATAATACTCTGATTACACACCTAATGTTCGCTATATTGACGTATTTCAATCGAAAATTGATATTTGGCGATCTATTGGGACATTTGATTGCGTTTTACTATAATACTTATAATTACACATCAATTGCTCAGTATATCGATCAATTTTAAGAGAATAGGCTCTTTTAGGGTCTGATTTATGACATCAATGAATTTGAATTGAATAGTGATATTTTTGCAGCTATTCGTTGAAATACGTTGAATTCAAGTGGAGTACAAGTATTTAGAGTATGATTCATTACCTAATAAGTTATTTTAACTGAATATAAGCAATTGGGTGAGTATTTAATTAGTTTTTATTGTATTTAAAGAGAATATATACAATTTGACTTTAATCTTGTCTATATGAAGGTTTTTTAACATAATACCCTGATTACACTCCTAATGTTCGCTCTATTGACGTATTTTATTCGAAAATTGATATTTGGCGATCTATTTGGGACATTCGATTGCGTTTTAATGTAATATCTATAATTATACATTTTTTGTTGGTATATCGATCAAGTTTAAGAGAATAGGCTCTTATATGGACTGATTTATGACATATCAACGTAGTTGAGTTGAATACTGATGTTTTTGCAGCTTTTCATTGCATTATGTTGAATTCAAGTAGAGTACAAGCATTTAGAGTACGATTCTTAGCATAATAAGTTATTTTAACAGAATACAAGCAATTGTGTCAGTGTTCGCTTAGTTTTTGATGTATTTGAAGAGAATATATGTAATTTGACTTTAATCTTATCTATATGAAGGTTTTTTAACATAATACTCTGATTACACACTAATGTTTGCTATATTGATATATTTCAATCGAAAATTGATATTTGGCGATCTATTAGGGACATTAGATTGCGTTATAATATAATACCTATAATCACACATCTATTTCTCAGTATATCGATCAAATTTAAGAGAATAGGCTTTTTTAGGGTCTGATTTATGACATATCAATGAATTTGAGTTGAATAGTGATGTTTTGGCAGCTATTCATTGCATTACGTTGAATTCAAGTGGAGTACAAGCATTTAGAGTACGATTCATTTCCTAATAAGTTATTTTAACTGAATATAAGCAATTGAGTGAGTATTCAGTTATTTTTTATTGTATTGGAAGAGCATATATGCAATTTGATTTTAATATTGTCTATATGAAGGTTTTTTAACATAATACTCTGATTACACACCTAATATTTGCTATATCGATGTATTTCAATCGAAAAATAATATGTGGCGATCTATTAGGCACATTTGATTGCATTTTAATATAATACCTATAATTATACATCTTTTTGTTGGTATATCGATCAATTTTAAGAGAATAGGCTCTTATAGCGACTGATTTATGACATATCAATGCAGTTGAGTTGAATAATGATGTTTTTGCAGCTATTCATTGCATTACGTTGAATTCAAGTGGAGTACAAGCATTTAGAGTACGATTCATTGCATAATAAGTTATTTTAACTGAATACAAGCAATAGTGTAAGTATTCAATTAGTGTTTAACGTATTTGAAGAGCATATGTGCAATTTGACATTAATGTTATTTATGTGATGGTTTTTTTACATAATATTCTGATTACACACTAATGTTTGCTATATTGATGTATTTCAATCAAAAATTGATATTTCGCAATCTATTAGGGACATTTAATTATGTTTTAATGTAACACTATAATAAGTTATTTTAATTGAATACAAGCAATTGTATGAGTATTCAATTAGTTATTAATGTATTTGAAGAGGATATATGCAATTTGACTTTAATCTTATCTATATGAATATTTTTTAACATAATACTCTGATTGCACACTTAACTTTTGCTATATTAACGTATTTCAATCGAAAACTGATATTTGGCGATCTATTAGGGACATTTGATTGCGTCTTAATGTAATATCTATAATTACATATTTATTTATAAGTATATTGATCAATTTTAAAAGAATAGGCTTTTTTAGAGTCTGAGTTATGACATATCAATGAATTTGAGTTGAATAGTGATGTTTTTGCACTATTCATTGTATTACGTTGAATTTAAGTGGAGTGCAATCATTTAGAGTATGATTCATTGTATAATAAGTTATTTTAACTGAATACAAGCAATTATGAGAGTATTCAATTAGTTTTATTTGTATTTGAATAGCATATATGCAATTTAACTTTAATCGTGTCTATAAGAAGGTTTTTTAACATAATACTTTGATTATAAATCTAATGTTTGCTACATTGATGAATTTCAACTGAAAATGATTATTTGGCGATCTATTAGGGACATTTGATTGCATATTAATGTAATACCTATAATTGCACCTCTATTTATCAGTATATTAATTAATTTTAAGAGAATAAGCTCTTTTATGGTCTGATTTATGCATATCAATGAATTTGAGTTGAATAGTGAAGTTTTTGCAGCTATTCATAGCATTATGTTGAATTCAAGTGGAGTACAAGCATTTAAAGTATGATTAATTGTATAATAAGTTATTTTAACTGAAAAAAAGCAATTGTGTGTGTATTCAATTTTTATTTAATGTATTTGAAGAGAATATATGTAATTTGACTTTAAGCTTGTCTATATGATAGTTGTTTGATATAATACTCTGATTATACACCTAATGTTTGCTATATTTATGTATTTCAATCGAAAATTGATATCTGGCGATCTATTAGGGACATTTGATTGCGTTTTAATGTAATACCAATAAGTACACATATATTTGTCAATATATCGATCAATATTAAGAGAATCGGCTCTTTTAGGGTCTGATTTATGACATATCAATGAATTTGAGTTGAATAGTGATGTTTTTGCAGCCTTTCATTGAATTACGTTGAATTCAAGTGGAGTACAAGCATTTAGAGTACGCTTCATTGCATAATAAATAATTTTAACTGAATACAAGCAATTATGAGAGTATTCAATTAGTTTTTATTGTATTTGAAGAGCATATATGCAATTTGACTTTAATCTTATCTATATGAAGGTTTTGTAACATAATGCTCTGATTACACGCCTAATATTTGTTATATTAATGTATTTCAGTCGAAAAATAATATGTGATAATCTATTAGGGATATTTGATTGCGTTTTAATATAATACCTATAATTATACATCTTTTTGTTAGTATATCGATCAAATTTAAGAGAATAAGCTCTTATAAGGACTGATTTATGACATATCAATGCAGTTGAGTTGAATAGTGATATTTTTGCGGCTATTCATTGCATTAAGTTGAATTTAAGTGGAGTAGAAGCATTTAGAGTACGATTCATTGCATAATAAGTTATTTTAACTGAATACAAGCAATAGTGTGAGTATTCAATTAGTGTTTAACGTATTTGTAGAGAATATTTGCAATTTAACTTTAATCTTATCTATATGATAGTTTTTTAACATAATACTCTGATTACACACCTAATATTTATTATATTGACGTATTTCAATCGCAAATTGATATTTGGCGATCTATTATGGACATTTGATTGTGTTTTAATGTAATACCTATAATTACACATCTTTTTGTCAGTATATCGATCAATTTTAAGAGAATAGGCTCCTTTAGGGTCTGATTTATGACATATCAATAAATCTGAGTTGAATATATTTTTGCAGCTATTCATTGCATTACGTTGAATTCAAGTGGAGTACAAGCATTTAGAGTATGATTCATTGCATAATAAGTTATTTTAACTGAATATATGTAATTGTGAGAGTATTCAATTAGTTTTTATTACATTAACCCTAAAAGAGCCTATTCTCTTAAAAGAGCTCGATATATTGACAAATATATGTGTACTTATTGGTGTTACATTAAAACGCAATCAAATGTCCCTAATAGATTGTCAGATATCAATTTTCGATTGAAATACATTAATATAACAAACATTAGGTGTATAATCAGAGTATTATGTTAAAAAACCATCATATAGACAAGATTAAAATTAAATTACATATATTCTCTTCAAATTACATAAAGTTAAAATTACGTAAGGAGACCCTCTTTCCCCCGTCTCTTCCCGGCGAGTGCCCGGTGCGAGGAGAAGAAGGAAGAGAAGGACAAGGAGGAGAGAAGAGACAAGATGGAAAAGGGACTAAGGAGAAGAAGGGGGCTCCTCAGGTTATATCTGAAGTCGCCCCTGGCATTGAAGGGACAAAAAGCAACTTAGGGGAGAAGTTATTTAAGATAAGAAGGGAAGAAGAGAAGATCCTGGAGAATACCTCCCAGATCTTGGAGGTGATGAAAAATGTAAAGAGTCAGGAGGAAGGGGAAACTCGCCTCTTTGGGAAGATGGCAGAGTTGGAGGGTGCTCTGTTGCAAGTTACAGAGCACTCTTAGGTTGATCATAAGATGGAGCTAGGAGAGCTAAATAAGTTGGAGGATAGGTTGGCTTCTCTAGCTTCGAGCAGCTCAAAATGGGCTGGTAAAGCAGAGGCTGCGAGGAGAGAGTACCATCGCACCATTCTAGATATAAGGCAAGCCCATTCTGTTTAAGTCAAAGACCTCCAGAAGAGAATAAAGAATCTGGATGATGAAAAGGAGGCTTTGAAAAGAGAGAGGAAGAGGTTTTAGAGGGAGGTCGCAGATGCCACGGAGGCAGAGTCCAGAGCAAGATAGGCAACTTTTGAGGCCCAGGCGCTGGAACGATCTGCTGAAAGCTGAGGTACGCTCCATGTGCTCCATGGTGGAGAACAGTGCTGGCTGGAGGGGAGGTCACATGGAGGACCTGGAGGAAGCAGTAAAGAGGGTGGTGAATATCGTCAGCGCCTCAGCAGTAGGCCATCATGTGAAGAGTCAGGCAACTTTTGATGTTCTCCTACAAACACTAGTTGATGTAAGTATTTTAAATCAAAAAAATATCAGAGGTCCTGCAGTTCTTCCCTTCTGTGGCCCCAAGGGACCAGATAGGTTTCTTCGATGCTAGAAGCCATAGTTCAAGGGAGATTCCTCCCACAGGTGCCTATGCCAGCTGGGGGATATCAACTTGCCCCTCCCCGCAGAACTCCTGAAGAGGGCCTGAGGCGCAGCGGCAGGTTCGTCCCGAAGGCTAGAGGTGACTTGCTTCCTTCCTCTGCTTCTCATTCCTCAGCCTCATCATCAATACACATTTGTAGGAATGATTGGAGAGGAGGGGAGCAAGTAGTCCTCTGAGGGCGTGCTGCTGGCTAGTAAGGAGAGTAATAGGTCAACCCAGATATGTGGCTCGCCTTATATTTCAGATTGACACTTTTGCAACAAATGTCTATGTTCTAAAGTCCTGTAATTTTCTTTGACTTCTTTGTATGTCCTGTACTCAAGAGAGAGAAGTTTTATCATTAACGAAATATATTTTTTCTTTCAAAAACTTATTTTGGATGAATGTAGTTTACTGTGTTTTCCGTTTATCTCCCTTTTTCCTTTGTTAGAAAAAGATAATAAGAGATTGGAAAGAACAGAACAGGATTCATAAGAAAACATAAAGCCAAAGGTAAAAAATAGAAGTTTAAATGTTTCCAACTATCATCGTGGATGATGTTAGGCTGAGGCAAAACATCGGCGAACGATAGTGGGAGAACAAACTAGGCAGTGCAGTCTGATGTTTAGAAACATTGTGCATGAGCATATGAAGAGTGCAGGTGAAGGGATGCTTTAATATCCGTGCGCCACTTCGAATTTTGAAATAATCAGAAAAATGAACGGCTAATTGGGCTTGCATGCTGATCGAAAAGATCAGACAGCCAGAAGACAAAGAGTCACCGCTATTCCCTATAAAACCACATTTTAGGGGAAGAGAAAGAAACGTTTGTCTTCGCCTCCACTCGTGAAAAATTCTTCTTCCGCCTGTTCTGCTGCCAAGTCCAATCATGGGAGGAAGAGAGATCGACTGGGCCGAACTGGTCGAGCAGTTCCAAAGGGACTTTAGCTATCAGGAGAGTCTCCTAATGGAGCATGAAGTGCTTAACACAACAAGGGGGTTCAGCGAAAACCCCAGCCTGGTGATCATCCAGCCCACTACTGACCTCCATTCAAATAGACCTCTCGAAGGGGCAGTGTGTGTGTACTAGGTGGGGTACGGGATGATACTCTCGCCGCAACTGAAGTTTAGGGAGGTCCTGAACTCTTACAAGATCGTGCCGACGCAACTTTTCCCTAACAACATCGCGTACATGTACTCCTTCCTGAAACTACTGCAGGCTCAGGAGATACTATGGAGCTTGATGTTGTTCAGGAGCCTTTTCAGCTGGATGGCGGTGCCGGGATATGGAGGATGCATGGCCCTGTAGTCGAAGACGAGGAAGGCGATGTTCCTCGGGGTAAGTAATTCTCACTCAGACTGGAGAGACTACTACTTCGTCAGAAGGAATTTGGGGATTTCTCTGGTGCCCGGAGTTTTCCCCCCCGAGTTCATCGGAGATGCCAAGTGAATGGCTGGAGAGGGTACCCTGAAGAATCTGGAGAGGCTGAAAGGGCAGAACTGGCTCCTGAAGGACTTCCTCAAACATGTAAAGAATGACATATTCTTGCACGCCAAGGCGCTGGGGTATATCATCTTCAAGGAGGCAAACCCACCCCCTAGCATAGTTCTAATGAAGAGGGCCAGGAGAGGGCATCCTCCAGCCGTCCAGCTCAGTAAGGAGATTACTGAAGAGGTGGAGGAGCAAGGAATAATAGAGGTTCTAGAGCCAATCTGTGGCGGAACCGCCGTCGACTTGGTATCATCCCCAGAGGATACGACGGACGACAGGAGAACCTTGGCCAAGCTGTTTGAAGACGTCTGTAAGAGGATGGCAGCGGCCAAACCCAAGACGGTTTCCAAAAGTGATAAGGGAAAGGGGATCATTATTGGGGAAGACAAAGGAGAGAAAAAGGCCGCAGGGGAAGGCTTGGAGAAGGAAACTGACGGGGAGACTGCAAGCCCCTGCCTGGGCCTGGTGCTCAGCGAAGTTCCCAAGAGGAAAAGGGGTCTTCCAGAGAACACGCTTCCAGAGTCTCCTGTGAAGAAGGGAAGGGTCCTGACAGAACTAGAAGGGACCGCCAGGGAGGAGCATCATTGGCAGCGAAGTGTAGAGCCCCCATTCAGTGTCAACTTTCTGGGGAATTCAGAGATGAAGGTTTGAAGGTTGTTGTGGGGACAACAGGTGAAGAAAAAAAGGTAACAATTGTCTCCCAGCAATCATCTGACCGAAGCAACGCCATCGAAGGGGATGTGAGACTGGCCATAGGAGGAGGATTGGTGACCAGGGATCCGGAAAAGAAGATGGAGAAATCTTCCACAACGGTGTGAAAGTTTCACAGTCTCCTCTCCGGCAGAACCCCTGAAGCGCAAGCACGATGGCGGCAATGTTCCCTTGCCAAAGGACGATAAGTTCTTCAAGAAGGCTAAGTCGCGCCCAAAGTAGGCAATCCGTAAGGATACAGAGCAGGGTTAATTGGGATAGTGCTACTCGGGAATACCACCAGTCCCACCAATTCAATCAGCCCTTGACTGAAGTCTTTGTTGCTATCCAGCGGAAGGGCTACACCTCTTGAGACCCCAAGAGAACACTATTAGTGTAACCCTAAATGGGAAAGGTTCTATGATTGTAACTGTTTCTTTCACCCTTAATGAGGAGCAGCAAAACAAAGTAATAGAACTTTTCTAGTACTCTAATATGTTGGCTTTGGACCCATCTGACACAAAGGGCACAGACCTAGAAGATGCAGTGCATCACCTAAACGTCTTTGAAAATGCCAAGCTGATCAAGCAAAAGAAATGCATGGTAGGCAGCGAATGGACCGAGGCCATCGAAGATGAAGTCAATAAGCTCTTTAGTGTCGGCTTTATTAGGGAAGTCTAGTACCCGAAGTGGCTCACAAATGTGATCCTGATTAAAAAGGCCAATGGTAAGTAGCAGAAGTGCGTTGACTTCTGTACACTCAACAAGGTTGCCTCAAGGACTTTCACCCCTTGCTGTGGATTGACACTCACGTCGACCGTACCTCCGGACACTCCGTGATGAGCTTCCTTGACACATACGCTAGGTAGCACCAGCTCAAAACGTCAGTTGTCAGAGAGAAGATGAAGAGAAGGGGGCAACCGAACGATCGCAAGTCATAAATGAGCTAAGCAAATTTCCCCCTACACCTTATTTTATAGCCCAACACAGTGATTGCGACAAGCGGCTATGATCTGATTTAGGCCGTTCACCCACACGCATCGCTAATAGGTGGGGCGCTCACATCAGTGGGCACAATAGACAAGTTGCAGCCTTCCTAAGACACCATACCTACCGTGTACAGGATTTATTGTACACTCATCAATACGCTTCACGACGACACGGACCTTGCCTCAGGTACGCCTTAAGACCTTAATTCGGTATTACTAACTTTATGTAGAAAACAGTTGGATGGTTCCCATGGTGGAACAAACCATTCCAATCAAAATGCCCAACAAATGTTTCCTTCCCCTAATACCAAAATGAACCATAGGCGGTCAAAAAGGGGACCACTTAACAAGACTACATTCATACAAACGGAGTGTGGACCAATACTTAAGTAAATCACGGAAGCTCTCACAACGAAACCCTACGATGCTTTCCTGTACATTCCAAAATGAATGAAAAGAATAGATACACAACAATGAATCGTACTCTAAATACTTATATTTCTTATAAATTTTAATAATATTTTTTTTAAGTTATATTTTTAAAATATAAAATAATAAAAAAAACCCCTTCTTCCTGCTGCCAACTCTCCCTATCACTTGTGTGCTCGCAGCAGTGCGCATTGCAGTTGTCAGCACATGTTCTTGCATGCAAGTGACGCACTCACAAGATCTGCGTGCAGTGGCTCAAAGTGGCCCCCACAAAGACGAGAGATATAACATGAGTTGAGTCTATTGCAGTATTGAAGCAGTAAAGAGAAAAGAGAAAAGGGAAAGATATTTTTGACATTTTATATTATAAAATTTAATTTAAAAATAAATTTAAGGATAAATTGCACACAGAGGTGTGTGCCAACAGCTGCAATGTGCGCTGCTGCGAGCACACGAGCTATAGGGAGAGTCGGCAGCAGAGAAAAGGAGTGAATTATTTTGTTATTTTATATTTTAAAAATATAACTTAGAAAAAAATATCATTAAAATTTATAAATAGGGTTTGGTTGAAAATAAGTCATTAAGTCCTGTCTCCTTATTAAAAAAAATTTAAAATTATAGATTAATTCGATATAATTTTTGAATTCTAGAACTTATTAAAGTTATATTTACAGAAATTTTTATGGTGGTTTTTTTTTTTTTTGGCCACATGCCAAGCTGGGAACGGGTTCAACCCCGCGGTTCAACCGCTGAAACTGGTGGACTGATACGATTAGGCGGATCAGCCTACATTAGTGATAAAACCCTAATCGCCGGTTTTTCGCTTTCGTTCTTCTTCTGGTCTCACAAGGGTTCGTGTCCGGCGACTCCAACGCGCAAGAGCGCTCTCTTCATCGGTTCGTCGTCGGAAGCTATCCATGGCGGCGTCGCCTTCGGTAGAGATCGTGCGGATTTCTTCTCTCCTTCCCCACGTTTTCATCCATTGCTTTCTTCCTGCATTTTTTCATTCTCTGGATTCCATCATTTAAGTAGGCAGATAAAAACCCTCTTTCACTGTGGATTCCATCATATGAGGAATTAGTGGTTATGGAGAATTATCCTGAAATTTGCTCTCAAATGTTTTGTTCATTGCTCTGTCTATGAGTTTGAACTACTGATTTTGCTTTCAATCTGTCGAAAATCTGCCCATGGATTCTCATTTTTATACTGAATTTTTATTTGTTTTAACCTTGATAAGTCATTATATCTTATGATTTTAGGCATTCTATCTGTTGGTTTAGGCTTGGCGTATTAATTTATATTCTGTGATATGGTTAATGTAGCCTTTTTTTCTATTAATGATATTTACTCTTATCAATACTCTTGTGTAGAATGGATTATTCGAATACTGAACCAATTGTTTGAAATCATTCAGTTTATGAGAAATTAGATTCTGCATAGAATATTAGAAGCATTTAGTGATGCAAATTTCATTGGTGATGACATTGTTCAGAATGCAATATTTGGTGATGAAATGATTAAAATGATTTAACAACTTAACTTTGAAAACTTACTATTTGTGGGTTGTTAACAATGTTAATGTAAATTGATGGTGGTTATGATGTTAAGTGTGTTTAGAGATATATTCTTCTATGATGAATATAGAGATCAGTAACAGTGAATATTTTTTTGTATTTCCAATTACTTGTTTTGACTAGGATGAAGTTTAAAATGTCATGAACATTGTTGATTGTGGCTTCCCTTAGCTTAAGCTTGATATATTTCAAAGTGGGCATCTTACATGAACGTCTTTGGCTATTCTTGTCTTAGTTATAGGTTCAAGTGGTTAATGATGGATAATGTTTTCTCTTAGACTTGTTAATTTGGAAACTCATGTGTATTTTGGCCAATGCTATTAAGCTCAAGTTTGGACATCCTATCATATGAATATTTAAGATAGGTACCTGTTCCACTATTATTTTTTGTTATAGGACACTATTATATTGAACTATTGAATAATTAATTTTCTTTTTTATAAGAAATAAACAAATATGACATGTATTAGAGAGAGAAATCCATGTAATATATTATTAGGGAGAAATATATGTAATATATTATTAGGGTGTGCTTTGCCCAGAATGTTACAATCAATAAATTACTTTTGTAATTTAATTAAATTTAATTATAGTTAATAATGTATTTTTGTGCTATGATTAACAAAATGTAATTGCTTTTTTCAGACTTTTTTCAGTAGGATGCTTTGTTGACCCACCCTTATGTTTTTTGTCTTTCTGGCTTTAGTTTGTTCTTTTCTGCAATGCATGGATGGTAGCTCTTTATGCATGATTTGCCATCTGATAGACCTAGGCATAGAATCAGGAAACCAACTAACCCAATTGGCCCAACCTCATGGTTTTTTAAATATTAATTTAATACTTTTTAGAGCTTTCAGCTAGATTATTGTTCACTCTATTAGGTAAACCTGACCCAAATTTGACTAAAACTAGTTCAACATGAGGTTGGGTGGCTTGAGTTTCAGTAGAGTAACATAAATGTTGTTATGATTTTCTTTGGATTGCATCTAATCTTACGTGCATGATGCCCAACTCTATTTTTCACTTATTTAAACTATATGCATGTTATGTCCAGATCACTCATTGTTAATTGCTCTCAAGTTACTTATAACTCTTTGATGGAGTTTACATTTATTTAAATTTGTTGAAGGAAATCCGAGCAGCCACAGTGGAAGACTGAGAGCTTTGGGGATTGCTTCATTTACATGAACATAATCAAACTACTAAAAAATTAACAAGCAACCACATAATATGATAATAGCAAAAGTAAAACAATAAAAAAGAAGACATTAAATAGATTATCAGGATTTAAGTGGAAACCTTTGGTAGAGGAGAAACGCTTCACTAATCAAGAGATAACAAAACTCGGGGATTGTTAGCAAGTCAAAAAGGAGGAAGAAGAAGAGCTCTCCCACACAGAGAAGCTCCCCCTCTTGTTGTATATGAACATGGAACTCTAGTAGTACTCAAGTAGAAGATGAGGGAGTGACGATGTCTCTGGTAGTCCCCTAACGCACACATGAAAACCTAATCTCTTCTTTATTCATAGAGGAGACGAAGAAATAACATCTCCAACAGAATTATTCTTGATACTCCCAAATTGTCCCCAATTCAAGTAGTATCTATGAGGAATTTGACAAAGGTTTTTATGCCTACCACATGACTTTGGATGTCATTGTCTTAATCTAAGTGGTGTTGAGCGCCATGACAAAGAGCAGTGAAGATGCCTTCGTGAATGGCTTGTTTGAAAGTCTTTATGTGTCAAGCGATGTTTGTTCCATCACCCATGTTATTTGACTCCAACTATTCAACTCCCAAGAATCACTTCAGTCGTACACACCAGTGATGAAATGAGGAATTCAGGTCACATCCAATTTATCATGAAATCTTGAGCTGTTTTTATGAATGGTTTAAGGTTACCAAAACAATTTACAAAGTACATTCTATGTTATTGTACATGATATGAGACAATTTCGTTCTGTTGTAGAATCAATAGTACCAAGTTGAGATTCATTTTTGGATGACCTTAATCTTCTGGAAAATGATTTTTATTGGCAAGGAACTAAGAAAAGTAGATAGTGGAGTCAAAGTTGGGTATTAATATTGAGTAGTTTCTTTGGATAAAATGTGTTGATAAAATTTCGTTAAAACTTGATAGAAATTTATGATAGATGTTAGATGAGATTGATTAGGTTCAAGTGATAATAAAAAGTCACTAGCTATCATATTCAATGGAAGAAAAGAGAATGTTAATAGAAATGCATGGCAAAATCAAGAAATATAAAGTTTGATATATTCGTAATATGGAGAAGGTTCATGAATCACATGGCATTCATGCATCAATATAAACTTCTTGGTTTTGATGATTTTGTATGAAATTTGTGATACTTAACTGGAATGGATGAAATTATGACTGTCTGCTCAACTTTTAAAATGTTGTCTTATCCAGGATGGAAAGGATGACGTAATCCAAGCATGGTATATGGATGACAGTCAAGAAGACCAGAGGCTTCCCCATCACAGGGAACCAAAGCAGTTTGTATCTTTTGACAGATTAAATGGTGTGTATGTTAATGGATTTCCTTTTGACAACTTTCACGGCATTAGGCCAATCTACTTGCTAATTCTGCTGTAATTTTGAAGCTTATGTACCTTTTTTTCTTTTTTTAGAACTTGGCGTTCTCAGCTGGCGTCTGGATGCTGATGACTATGAGAACGATGAAGCTCTAAAAAAGATTCGTGATGCTAGAGGATACTCTTACATGGTCCTTAATTAAGCATTTAAGAATTAAAGAAAGAAATATCTTACAATTTAGCTTCACTTGTTATCATAACTTATCGTTGCAGGACATATGTGAAGTTTGTCCAGAGAAATTGCCGAATTATGAAGACAAGATTAAGAGCTTCTTTGAGGAGCATCTGCACACAGATGAAGAGATTCGTTACTGCCTTGAAGGAAGTGGTAAGTGTTGTTTTTTTTTTCCTTGTTAAATTCTCTTATAAATTCCTATTTCACTCGACTCCCTGTGTTATTTCTTCAATTTCTTATCTTTTGTAAAGGTTATTTTGATGTGAGGGATGAAAATGACGAATGGATTCGAGTGGCAGTGAAGAAAGGTGGCATGATTGTGTTGCCTGCTGGAATTTACCATCGATTTACTCTAGATACAGACAATTACATAAAGGTATAACCAGCTTGCTTGGATTTGCCACATATGTGTCCCAATTATATTCATTAGTAGCCATTAATGTTAGTAATACACAAGGTCAGTCCATGGCTGATTAATCAAGGAAAAGGCCAATGATTTCAACCTACAAAAGGACCGGTGTCAGCTGCTGATACATGAAGTTTCCGCTAACCATCCCCAGTCGAATAAAATTTTGGGCACTGATAGTGTTTGTATTGTTACAGGCTATGCGCCTCTTCGTCGGCGAGCCAGTGTGGACTCCATTCAACCGTCCCCATGATCATCTCCCAGCTAGGTAAATCTCGTCCCCCATCTCCAACCATAGAAATGCGATTGATTCACGAGCTCCCACAGCCTAACAACAATTAATCAACCGTTACCCTGCACTCTGCAGGAAGGAATACCTGGATGCTTTTGTGAAGAATGAAGCTGGTAGTCAAGCTGTTAAAGCTCGTTGAGAACATTGGGCTCAGCCATCCAGTTATTGCTCAATCTAGTAAATAAAACTGGATTTACTTGCTTTGAAGCCAGTGCGCATTTCTCTGTTTCTTATGAACTAAAAACACTTGATTGATCTGTGTGCTTATATAGTTCCCTCTGTATGTGGGTTGTTTTTATACTGTATTGTAAAAAAAAAAAAAAGACTACATTGTGTGTGAATTTGAAGTACTAATTTTGAGTCAGTAGTTGATGTATGTTTTATTGCTCAGAAATAATTTATTTGAAAAGTTTATAAAATAAATGAGGTGGATATAATACATTTCACCATCCTAGTGTGAAAGGGGACTTCATGGTCAAGTACCTCAACTTGCTCCATGTGATCTTGTTTAAGTACAAAGTGCTGTACCAATTTGGCTTTAATGCGGGAACTAAAATCAGGATAGAATGATACTAATTTTAATAATAATAATAATAAATATTTTTTTAATTATTTTATATAAATTTAATATAAAAAATATTATTTTATTTTATATATTCAATAATTTTTAATAAAATTATTAAAAATATTAATTTTATTTCACATTTTAAATCAAAATATTTAATTCAGATATTTTAATTTAAAAAATAAAATAAAATTGATATTTTTATTAAAAATTATTGAGTATATGTAGTAAAATAATATTTTTTTTATATTAAAATTTATTTAAGATGATTAAAAAATTTTATTTATTATTTTATTAAAATTAGTATTATTTTGATCTGATTTTGATTCTCATGCTAAACAGATAATGCCTCATTAAGAAAATGGAATAACTTAGATCAGAAGTATAGTGCATTTTTGTTTTGAGATTTTTGAATTATCTGTGAGATTTTCTCTATAACATACAAAGATGAAATTCACATGTTTGACATCAAGATCATTTTGGTCATATCTATTTATTTAATTCAGCAGATAAATGCAAATAGAAATTTAAAAATATTTTTGTCTTGTTTAATAATTGAGTTGAAATGATTTTTTGAATAATTTAATCAATATGACAAAACAAACAAACAGATTACTAGAGTGCCTATAAGCTAACTTTAAATTCAATGTTGTTGCATACGTTTCAAAAATAAAAAAAAAAATTTAGAACATAATTAGTTAAAAGTGTTAAACATGAATAACTAAAAATTAATATTATAAATTTGACAAGTTATATATTTTTTTTTCAATTTTGCAAGCAACAGTACGATAAGTAGCCTCCCAATAGGGAGAATTATTTGAAATAGAAGCAACAGATATTAATGATGAAACACTTGTAATATCAAGACTGTTTTATGCTATAAATTTTAGGTTTGCCTTATCATGGAATTTAAAATGAATTATGTTAAAAGTCGCATGAAATGCGAAATAAAATTAACTATCATATTAAAAATAATATAGAATATGAAATAAAGTGTATCTTTGAATTTGTGGGAGATATGATAAAATTAAACTTATTATTATTGATATTATTATTTTAATGAATGGATCTTTTTTATATTAAGGAATGGATAATTTTGGTAAAAAATATAACTAAAATGATATAGGAATTATACAATTGTGTATGATTTAAATAAAAATATTTTTTTATTTGTATATAAAATTGTGGTAAGATTAGCGATGATATATGGTACTAAATGATAGCCTATAAAGAGAAAATATATAAATAAAATAAGTGTTGCAGAAATAATGATGCTAAGGTGGTGGATGTGTAGATGTACATGAAAGGACGGAATGAAAATTGAGTATATCTGCGAGAAAGTTTGTATTACACCAATTTAAAGTCGGCTTAATTAATTTAGATATTTACATTTTTGGTCGATTGAAGCTCCAGTTAGAAAAATTAAGTTATTAAATTTTAGCCACATTCAAAGAGGAGAAGGGAGACCAATGAAAACATGACAAGAAATTATAAAAAGTGATCTTACTCATTTAAATATAAATTTATTAATTGATAGAATACAATGAAAATAAAAGATTCATATAGTCAATCTCATCTCAAGGGACTAAGGCTTGGTTGTTATTATTGTTGATTTTTTTTATTTATATATGTACTCATCATCGAAAATTTATATATTATTTGCATAATAGTATGTGATATATCACTCTCTTTTTCTCTAATTGTGTAAATGCAAAATAAAAATATCTGTCTAATAATTGTGTATCCCATAGATGTCTCTAACAACAATTATAATATTTTTATATTTTTAAAATTAAAATAAAAATTATTAATGGTGACGTATTGTGATCTTAATAATTCATTTGAAAATTACATATGATGGCTGAGTCAAAACATCAGGGAGCCAATGTAATCATGCTACACGTTATGTATGTATATATATAGAGTGAAAAAAATACTTTATAGCTTCTATAATTGATCTTAAATTTTGAATTTAATTAAACTTTTTATGTAATAATTATGTGACAAAAATAATATTTTTGCTTGTGTGTCACCATTATTATATAAAAATTTTAATTAGATTCAAAATATTAATTATTTATTGAGAATATATAATATTATTGATAGATAGATAGATATGTGTGTGTATAAGTGTATGTTTTTATTTGAAATTATATATATTACAACTAAATTGCATATGAGATTGATATTTACATCACAGCACAATTACATGTTGGGGTAATTTCATCCAAATCTTTAAGATATACCTATGATTCTGTATAAATTTATAAAAATAAAAATATATCGTTCATATCTCCTCTACACAAAATGTGTTCCATATGAATCTATTTTGACAAATTTTATTAAATTTAGTTATTAAATTATATTTTAACTAAATTGCATATGAGATTGATATTTTGACAGATTTTATTTGTATATTATAATCAGGTTGATTTATGAACTCTTTACCTGATCATCTTAAACGAATCAAATTTAACACCTGAACTTATGTAATATCAACTTATACTCGATAAATACGTTGAGTTCAGGTTAGATTCGCAGGTTTGATTAAAAATTGACACTCTTAATTTTAAATTCTACTTGACTAAAAAAATAATTTATTAATTTATTTGATTAAAAAATTGAATATATATATATATATATATATTAAAAAATTTAATAATAATTTAATTGTTAAATTAAATATAATTTGATCCCACAACAATTGGCAGAAGCGACGTTTCTGGACTACACGAAAATTACCGTTAAAAAAATTTTATTTTAAATGAAAGTTGACGCATGTGTGAACGCGACTGTTCACACCGCTAGCAATCTCCTCTAGGACACGTGGCTTCAAACTACTGGATGTTACAACGGTTGAAAAGGACCAGCCTCGGTCTGCTAGCAATCTACTTTAGGACACGTGGCTTCCAACTACTGGATGTTACAATGATTGAAAAGGACCAGGCTCGGCCTGCTCCATCCGAGTCTGCTATTTCAAGCCTTCGAGGCTCAGCATTTCGTTCCGCCTCGTGGCGTTCGCGGAGAGAGAGAGGAGAGTGATGGCAGCAGCGTTGAAGGTATTTATCTTTTTTTTTTTTCTGGTAATAATGCAATAATATTGCAGTTAATAATTATAATTTCTTTTGATTTTCTATCTAGCTATGTTAACCATTTTTTTTTATAATAATTAAAAAACAAATTACATAAATTAAAATTATTAAAATATAAATTATTTTTTATTATTGAGAAAAATTATCAAATATATTACAAAAATTTTGAAGAACTTCTAAAAGATTCTGCAAATTACAGTCAATTTTTCAACTCAATAAAAAATATTTAATGTTGTTTTTGATTTTTTTTTTCTTTTATTTATTGTATTTTCTTTTTTGCCTTTTTATACAACTATTAGAATTGAGTTTTAAATTTTCTGGGACTCTTGAAAATCATAACGTTACTTCTCAATTTATATATTTTGATATCTGATCATATTTATTTAATTATACGTAAATTAATTGATATCATATTTATAAATTCTATGAAAAGTTTATGAACAACATATGAGTAATTAAATTTTAGCATTCTATTATGTAAAATGGATGAAATATATCTTTTATTTATCATTTTATCACAAAATTATACAATATTTTATTAAAAATAATTTATAATTAATTTTCTATTATGATAATGGAAAGCATGATGGCATCGAAGCATGGTACATGGATGAGAGCATGGAAGATCATAGACTACCACATCACCGCAAGCCTAAGTTATTTGTCTCTTCTGATCAACTTAAAGGTTTAGCTTCATTTATTTATTAATTCATATTATTATAAAAAAAGAGTAAATTATTTATAAATTTTTATAATTTGAGATGTTTGATTATGTTTTTAGAATTCTTTTATTCTGATCTAGCTCTGTAGTTTATAGCATACTTTAGTAATTAGTTAGGTTTGAAATTCTCCTATAATTTTTTGATTAATTTGCAGGAAAAAAAATGACTATTTTATGATTAAATTAACTTAGGATTTTTACATACAAGATATAAAATTTACACAAAATTATGCGTTTCACCATCAATTCATAAATATTACCACTATCACACCATATTTATTTAAATTTTACGCATTTCACATATTTCACACCATATTCTTTGATGGTGAACTTCATATTTTCTAAATTGGCCTTGATCTTAACTATATTATTAATATATTAATTAAATACTATAAATAAATTAATTTATATAAATAACAATTTAAATATTTATGAATTTATGTATTTTAATTTATTTATCCTATTTAAAATTTCCAATTAGGGTGTCGAATTTAAATCCACATGACTATAATTTTTAATTGAAATAAGAAAATTGATGTGTTTACAGTAAAAAATAAAAATATATATTAGAATTTAAATATTAATGAATTTATGTATTTTAATTTACATATAATATTATAAAGTATATGAAATATGTGAAATATGTGAAATACGTAAAATTTAAATGAATATGATGTGATAGTGGTAATATTTATGAATTAATGGTGAAATATATAAATACGTGTAAATTTCATGTTATGTAAAAATCTCAATTAACTTTTTGCTGTGTACGACATTGATGTCAAAGTGTAATTACTTGGCTGAGGAAAATTTAAGAATAATGTTCATATTTCAAAATTTTAGAATTCTAATATTGTGGGTTTTTTTCATCTTTTTTCTTTACATCTGGAACTCTTAAAAAAGGGGTTATAATTAGAGAGGTTTACTAAAGGAAACTGAAAAAAATAATTCATAAATAATGTAACATGTAAATTATAAGTCAATTTAGATGGACGGCTAAACTATGGCAAGGAAGATCATCAATTACAAGGCTCATTTTACCAATCGTAAGGATCGAAATAAAAATTATATGGAAGGATGAAAAATAAACGATGCATGAGAATATGTAAATTAAGAGCAAGGAAAGAAAAAACAATGCAGCGCTTTATTAGATGTGAACTTAAAATCCTTGAATAGAGAAAATCCATAATAGTACTCGAAGTGGCTGAAGAAGTTCATGAGAAAAATTTAATTAGGAAGTTACAAGATATTATTGGAATATGTGTTAGAACTTTAGATGACATTCTCGATAGACAAAGGAGTCAAGTTATTTATACTTTCCTATAGTTAGATGTTAATCTTTCAAGACGTTTTGTATTACTCCTGTTGAGCTGGACTTTTACAACTATTGGAACAATTGATTTAGTGAGAGATCATCATCACCTGAGGGTTTCTGAGAAGTTGTTAGTATAGGCTTTTTGTTTTAGTATAGTTAAAGCATTATTTGAGATCATGCTTTGCTAACATGTTCTCTCAAAATAAGTGATATTGATATCGCTTGATAATAGTTGTTGGCCTTACATGGTGTATGCAATTAATTATGACGGATAAATGTAGCAAGGTCGAGGTTGAGCAGGCTATGTGTATCATGCCGTGATCTCCATTACAGTTGGTGTAATACCCAAATTTATATTATACAGAAATCTAGAAAAAAATATTTAGTTTTTTATATTGTACACAACTATAAAGGTACAGTGTTGTTGGGTGTGAGACACATTGTTGTGGAAAGGCTCCTCAGGCCTAAGCCATGACGTACCATGCAATATTTTCTTACAGCTAAGGCACAAATAGCCCTTTTATGAAATAGTGGCAAGAAAATTTTGAAGACTTACCACAAGTGTTATATACAAAATTAATTTTATGTTGTCTCAAGGATCCCGTGAGATAGTCGTTGAATCATAATTGCGACAGTCCTTATGATTATAGCGTAAGTACTCTTCTTACCGATCTATCTCTTATGAATTTTTATGATATAATCAAGATTATCTGTTGACTTTTGATGTTAAGTTGTCATATGAGTGATATATATATGACTAAAATTGATAGATGAATTTTTATATTAATAACTATTACTTCAAGTATTATGTTTTTTCTACTTTAATTGTGACATTTTATGCAAAATATTAAAATGATTCTAATTAAAATGCTATTAAAAATAGAAATTTATGTGAATGATTTCATTAATCGTAACGAGTTAATGACTTTGATATAACAAAGTGATAAATAACAAAAAATATAAATGTAAATAAGCACAAATTTATGTGAAAAATTTTAAAATTGGGAAAAAGCTACAGAAAGAAAAGGAGATTACTATATCAAAATAAATATGTACAAAGGAAGAGCTACGGGAACAATTTGTTCATAATACCTCCACTCTAGTAAAATAAAATAATATATATAGAAATCCTAGAATCAAGATCAAATTAAAATAAAACGAATTCGTACTAATAAACAAAATAGGATTCATATCACCAAATTCTAAATGACTTAATCGTAAGACTTTTAAAAATATGGCATGTAAGAAATCTAGAAATATAAAAAATTTAATGGAATATATATTGTTTTAAGTGTGCATTAATCTGTGAATCAACTTTTTTTTTGCAATATGTAGATCTTGGAGTACTTAGCTGGCAATTAAACAAAGAGGAGGATAAATTTGATGATGATCTCAAATTATTTTGTGAATCTAAGGGTTACTGTAATCAGGTAAAATATTTTTTTTCATGTTTTTATGGTGGTGAAAGCATAATATTCAAAGGATTAATTATTTATTTATATGTCAACTTCACTTTATTTCAGTTTTTAATTGAATTGAGCCCTGAGAAATTGCCAAATTATGAAGTGCTCATAGAGAAGTTTTATGAGGAGCATCTGCATACTGTGGAGGAAGTTCATTATATTGTAGAAGGGAGTGGTAAGGCAGTTCTCTTCATATAAATTAAAGGGTAAATTGTACTCAGGTCCTCGGTTTGAGCTCATCTTTTACACATGTTCATGTTTTTTAATCGATTTATATGATTTTTGGAGATCCGTTCTATTCATCATTCCATACAGATCATTCTATCAACTTTTCTTTATTCAAATTTCTTTCAATGCAATGCGTGAAAGTAAATTTGATTTTTTTATCAGAATTTGTATAAAATGTGAAATAAATTTAATTTTTAAAATGAAAATTTGTGTAGAATTTGAAATTAATATAAAATATTATTGGATACTTTTTAGAAGACTTTTGGGTGGCTTTAGCTCCATGACAAATAGGTTTAGGGATAACAAAAACAGAAAGAATGAAAAGAAAAATATGTTTATTATTGATAAGGAAAAAATCAATAGGCTTTAAATAAAAACTATTAAATGAATTGAATTGAAATAAAATTGAAAACTGATCATAAGCTTATTTTTTTTAAAAAAATTGATGTGGGATCTATGTTAAAACTGTGCTAAACTTAAAGACCTAAATGTAATTTATCTTTATTAAAATCATTTTGATTATAAATTGTCTTCTGTTACTAGTTCCTATTTGTATCTTTTATTTAAAAAAAAAGAAATAATTAACTACATGCCACACAATTTAGTTTTATTTATATCTTACCCATCCATTCTTAGTTAATTACGCTATATACACTCAAAACATTATAAAATATTACATACACACATTTTAACTTATTTTTATTATAATAAGTAATTATAATTTTTCAATGACCTAACTATAGTTAGATTACAAAAAATCTGAGCCGTTCATCATATTATTTTAAAGATATTTAAATATATTTTGAGTAAAAATCCTAAAAACTTAATATTTAGATGGCAGCAAAGGAAGGAGACATCCGCGACGTGAATTAATTCTAGGACAAATCAGCGCTTTAGTGTAGTATTGAGGAAGAGAAAAATATGTACCATTAAGAGTAAAAATATAATTTTAATAATTTACTAACAATTTTTTTTTTAAAATAGATTTTGATTAAGTTTTAACTCAAATGTGTGTACGTAAGATTTTGTAATATTTTGAATGTGCATAGCGTAATTAACTAAGAATGGATAGATAAGGCATAAATAAAATTAAATTGTGTGGCATGTAGGTAATTATCCCTTAAAAAATTAAACTCCATGTATTAGAAATTAGAGTACATTATTAAGAGTCCATATTATTTATTCATTATTATATTTTAATCAATATTTTTAAAAATTTTATTTAAGTTCCTATTTTAAAAATGTAGGAATCTATAACCTCCCTATTTTAAATTCTAGGAATCTCATTAAACAATTTAAAAAGTTATTGACCAAAATATAATTATAAGAAAATTATAGGAACCTTTAAGTCATTTAGAAATTATTTTTTTGTTCCTGAAGGCTAAAATAATTTTTTGTAGGTTATTTTGATGTAAGAGATGAAAGTGACTCCTGGATTAGAATAGCAGCAAAGAAGGGCTCCATTATTTCCTTGCCGGCTGGAATTTATCACCGCTTTTCTCTTGACACAACGAATTACATAAAGGTTGGATTAATTGATAAATTTTACTTAATTGATAGGACTGAGACATAAAATTACACTTTATTCAATTAAAATTCTTCTTGAAAAGGATCTAAAATAAAGGCTAAAAAAATTATTTCATATATTTCCTTTGAGTAGATTTAACTTTTTAGTATCAAGAATTAAATAATTTTGTATAAAATAAAATCTATATATATAAAACCTGACATCAGCTTTATGTATCCTCCTAGAACTTATTTTAAAAATTTACAAAAAAAATAAGTATTAGTATAAAAGAGTAAAAGAGTGATTTTAAAAAAAAAATTTTAATTTCCGTTAAGTTTGATGAAATTCAGCTTAAAGTTAAAGGTAAAAGCCTAAAAAAATAAAATAATTAAAAGTTCATGAACCAATAAAAAGAAGAAAAATTTATATCTGTTATTTTTTTAAAAAATTATTTATAAGTGAAATCCTCAAAATCAAATATTTACATTCGATATCCCGTAAATCTAATATTTATAGACGACACTTCTCAAATAGAAGTTATAGTAAGGGTGCTGTCTGTAAATTCACATTCAAAATAGATAAGAGTAGAATGTTGTTTATAAATTTATATTTAAAATAAAATTATTATTTGTAAATATTAGACTTAAAAAATATCACTTACAAATATTGAACTTAGTAGATGCTGCCTGTAATATTTAGAGGTTGCCAAATGTAAATCTTTAGATAATGAAAAATAAATTGAACTTATAAAAATTTTAGTTCAGTTTTATTGTGATATTATAT
>JAEMOT010001088.1:34305-47438 GCA_019297695.1 Apostasia ramifera | reverse complement strand
TCGCGGCGACGCTCACGGCCCGACGCTGCTCTCGCTGTCTCGCGGCGACACCGACGGCCCAGGTTCCAGTTGCCCGACGCAGTCTTGCTCGGCCCCTTCGCTCCTTTGCTAGTTCGCTTCCCGGCTTCCGGTGACGAATCCGACGGGTCTTGCTCGGCTGCTCCGCCCCTTCGCCTCGCAAGCTGATCCAACGATCACTGTTGACCGTCCTCCAACAGAACGCTCGACGGCTTGTGCTCCCAGCTCCCTCGTCGAGCAGCTCCCTAATCCCTATCAAGTGAGTTTCTCTTCCTCCAGTTCTGTTAAAAGATCTCATTTTACTCGAGTTTTAATTGGAGAATTTTTCTGTGTTGAGTGCTCACTGCTCAATGAGTCAATGTATACAACTACTGATGAGACCTCATCAAATTTAAGTAATTTAAAGTGGTTGCATATTAGAAAATAAGTCAATAAGATCTAAAATAAAATTTGTGTAATTTTTTGAAGAATCTTGCTGTTTATTTGGAAGCATAGTAGAGATATATTTTGATCATTTGTGTTAATTTGAAATAAAACTGTTAGTCAACAAGATTATATTAGGTTATGTAAAAATTATTTGAATTAGGTTAAATAACATTATTATGATTTTTATCAGCAGAATTGCAGAAAGTCACCCTTGAATGCTACAAAATAATATTTATTGTATTCTATAAAATATAATTATTTTTTTATGTTTAAATTCAAGTTTTTTCAATTCATATGTTTATTGTAGGTCATGAAAAAAAATTTCAAGAAAAAATCAATTTTCAATGAAGAATCATCAACTAAACAAAGTGGTCAAGATATTTTGAGTTGCTCAAAAAATAAAAAACAAAGGCTGGAATCGATGGATGTTAATTTAAATGATCTCCCAGCTGACCCAGGACTACGTCCAAAAATTTCAAGTTATCATTCAAATGATCAAGATAAGATACGAAGAGCATACTTACAGAAGGGACCATGTCAACCTCGTCAACATAACTTCCCACAAACAAAGATTGGCAAGTTATCACGGAGATTTTGCACTTCATGGTTTAATGAGTTTGGAAATTGGTTGGAATATAGTATAGAAAAAGATGCTGCATTTTGTTTATGTTGTTATTTATTTAGGTCTGATTTTGGAAAGCAAGGAAGTGGAGATGTATTTGTTTCAGAGGGTTTTAATAGTTGGAATAAAAAAGATCGATTTCAGAAACATATTGGAGGACCAAATAGTAGTCATAATCAAGCATTAAAGAAATGTGAGGACTTAATGAAGCAAAGCCAACATATTGATATTGCTTTATCGAGGCAATCAGATCAGGCTAGAAGCTTATACAGAAATAGATTGACTGCATCAGTTGATTGCATTCGGTTTCTTTTACGTCAAGGTCTCGCCTTTCAGGGTCATGATGAGTCTACAACTTCTAGCAATCAAGAAAATTTTCTTAAACTTCTTAAATTCCTTGCTGATTATGATGAAGCTATAAAAAAAAATGTTCTGCAAAATGCCCCAGAAAATCTTCAATTAATTGCTCCAGATATTCAAAAAGACATTGTTAATGCTGCTGTAACTGAAATCACAAATGCTATTATCAAGGAACTTGGAGATGAATTATTTGCTGTTATAATAGATGAGTCACGTGATGTGTCAAATAAAGAACAGATGGCTATGGTTTTACGATTTGTTAATAAAGAAGGAAAGATAGTTGAGAGATTCCTTGGAATAGTACATGTTAATGAAACGTCATCTTTATCACTTAAAATATCAATGGAGTCATTATTGATTAAATATGGACTAAGTATTTCTAGAATTCGAGACCAAGGATATGATGGTGCAAGCAATATGAGAGGTGAATTTAATGGACTTAAAAGTTTAATTTTAAGTGAAAATCCATCTGCATTTTATGTGCACTGTTTTGCTCATCAATTACAGCTTATACTTATGGCAGTCGCGAAAAATCACATCCAAGCGGCATCTTTTTTCAATTCAATTGGTATATTACTAAATGCTGTTGGAGGATCTTGCAAACGACATGATATGCTTCGAGAAAAAAGAATTGCTGAAGTTAAAGAAGCACTTGAAAATGACACAATTTTGAGTGGACAAGGTTTAAATCAAGAAAGAAGTCTCAAGAGGCCAGCAGATATACGTTGGGGTTCTCATTATGGAACTATATTAAATATTATTATCATGTTTTCATCTATAATTGATGTCCTCGACTTTATAAGAGAAGATGGATTGACTTCTGAGCAAAAGGCTGAAGTTAATAGATTATTAGATGTGATACTGAGTTTTGATTTTATATTCAATATACATTTGATGAAAGCAATTTTGGGAGCTACCAATGAATTATCTGTAGCACTACAAAGAAAAGATCAAGATATTATAAATAGCATGAAACAAGTTGAAATTTTCAAAAAACGGTTACAAATGATGAGAGATAATGGATGGAAAAATTTACTAGAAGAAGTTTCTTTATTTTGCAGCAATAATAGTATCGAAGTTGCTTGTATGAATGATATGCATATGCTTCGAGGAAGATCAAGGAGAAAAGCTTCAGAGATTACAAATTTGCATCACTATCAAGTTGATCTATTCTATAATATTATAGACATGCAACTTCAAGAGTTAAATGGTCGTTTTACTGAGACAACTACTGAATTGCTTCTTTGTATGGAGTCATTAAACCCAAGCAATCTATTTTTTGCTTTCGATAAAATTAAGTTGGTTAAACTTGCTCGATTTTATCCACTAGATTTCTCTTCAGTTGATCTTTTGAAGCTTGATAATCAACTTGACAATTATATATTTGATATGCGCAGCAGCGATGACTTTGCTTATTTGAAAGGAATTGGTAATCTTGCTAAAAAATTGGTGGAAACAAATAGACATATCATTTATCCATTAGTCTATTTGCTTATAAAATTTATATTGACTCTTCCAGTTGCCACTGCATCCGTAGAAAGGGCATTTTCAGCAATGAATATAGTGAAAAGTCGACTACGAAACAAGATGGGTGATCTCTGGATGAATGATTGCTTGGTTACATTTATTGAAAGAGATATATTCAACAAAGTTGATAAAGAGTTGATTCTGCAATGCTTTCAAAATATGAAAAGTCGTCGAGTCTAATTGTAATATCATTTTATTGTATTTGGAATTTGTGTAAGACAGATTATTTATATTAGTAAGAACTTTAAATTTTTAATATTTTTGAAATTTAAATTTTTATGCTGTTATTATAAATAATTTATTTGACCCCTGACTTGAGGTTTTAGCTCCGCCACTGACTATTTAGGTTTAATCCCGTCAATTTTATTGCATTAAAGTGTTTTATTTTGTTGGCTTCTGCATACATAAAGCTGAATCTGGGTTGGCAAATTTTGTTTATTTCAACATGCTGCAGGTCACTTCACCTGCAGGGAACACAGTTCATACAACAAAAGGATCTTCTGGTGATAAATTTGAATTTAAGGCTCCAAGGAGTGGAATGTACAAGTTCTGCTTTCATAATCCACATTCTATACCAGAAACTGTTTCCTTTTACATCCATGTCGGGCACATTCCTAATGAACACAACCTTGCAAAAGACGGTAATTCCTTTTTGATCCCATAATTTCTCTCATTTTTAAATATACCTTTTTGGGAAATTAACTAAAGCATCTTGTAATACCAAATTTGAATGCATAATCAGTTACTTTTTCACAATTTCACTGACATTTGAAGTTTGGGTGCGACATTTCTGCTGACGAACACTTAAAGCCACTTTTGCCTTAATGTCCATATCGATTTTACATTTGTTGCTATTTTTCCCCATTTCAGAACATCTTGATCCAGTAAATGTGCAGATTGCTCAGCTTCGAGAAGCATTGGAATCTGTGACAGCAGAGCAGCAGTATCTTAAAGCTCGGGAAGCACGGCATCGCCACAGTAAGATGCTTTACATCACTCTTATTGCAAAGCAGCTACAATGTGTCAATACTACGTTGCATTTTTTTTCTCTTCCACATCTCAATTAACCACATTATCAACCACAAAGTATCTTCGATTTTTTTTGTTATGATTTCTTGTATGTCCCCCAAGTTTTCTAATGGTTTGGTCTAAGTTAATGGTTAAAGTTGAACTTACAGAATCGGAAGAAACCATTCAAATGCAAAATTTTAAACAAATGTGAAGGCGCTCATTTGAATTAAACTGCTGCAGCATGATTTATTCCAGTACTTGAATTTGAAATGAGCTGATTTCTCTCACCTATTTTTGCTAGCAAATGAGAGCACAAGAAGGCGGCTTGTTGGCTATACAATTGCAGGGTACGTAGCCCTGGCAGCTGCAAGTGTTCTGCAGGTATTTTATATACGACGCTTGTTCAGCAAGTCAGTGGGATACAATAGAGTTTAGAATGGCTGCTAATTTGCTGAGTTCTATTTAAAGTACTGAACAATCATTGCGACCTGTAGATTTTCTCTGGAGTTTAAGCTTTATTATTGGCTAAATTCGTCCGTCTTTGTTAAATTTCTCATGTCTAGGATTATATGATTCAGTTATTAACTGTTTTTTCCTTCGTTCATTGGAATTTGATTATGAATGAAGAAGGAAGAGACTTTATGTTTTCTAACTTAAGATCTTTTGGATAAGTTTTGTTTCATCTGCTTGGCCATTAACTTCTGTTAAAAAAAAAAAGAGAAGCGTGTTTCTTTTTGATATCTAAGTTTTTTTCCTACCGAGTTGGAAGAGCACGAATGAAATGTTGATTTTAAGCATCATTAATGGTTTTTTTTGAGAATCAGTGGTTTGTTATTTAAATCTGGTTAGATTATCCCGTTGAATGCATCCCGGTAGCTAACGTTATCCTTGTAATTACTTGTTATGTTGCATGATCCCAAGTCTAAAATTAAGAAGAGAGCTTGATATATTTTCTTCGCTTGTAGCTTCAGAAAGTAAACGATGAAGGTATGATTTTTCAAAGAAGCGTATTCAAAAAAAAAAAAAAAGTTAATATCATGTTCGTGCTGCAGAATAAAGAAAATTGATCTTTGAAAAATCATACCTTGAAGATTCAATGTAGGGGTGTTTTAGTTCAGCTCGAATTTGATTCAAATTTGAAATGGTTTCGCGTTAATGTCGCATAATTTAATATTATTTGAGTTTTGACCAGGCTCAAAGTGCAGTTCAAGCCTGTTTGATATAGATTATAGTTGCATTATATATATATATATATATATAAAGTGGATTTGAGTTTATAAGAAGCGAGCTAATTTTAGTAAGAACTTAAATAAATGATGCTCGAGCTTCAATTGTAGCTTGAAACTTGACTTAAAGGTGTAGGCGTTGGGCTCAAATTTAAGTGACTTTTTAGCCAGCTTCAAATTTTTACTTAATCCTTTCAAAGAAAGGATGAACTAAAATAATCATTTTATTTATAATAATAATAATAATAATAATAATGATAATTTATTTATCACATTCATTGTTATTTTTTCATATTTTTTATTAATTTTATTTTTTATCATGCATGTGTACGAAAATATGATTAAAATTTTTAGAATATGATCAGAATAATCTTAATGCCAAATGAAAGTATCTCTTATGAACATTTGCATTTATCAGCTATTTCTAAGTAATTGAAATTTCAAGTCTGGTAAATTACTAATAGGTTATATAATTAACTTATAATTATATTTTTAATTCATAATTTTTAAAATACTATTTCTTCTCATTGAAATGCTATAATGTACAAAGTCTTTAAGAGAAAAAAAAAGTTAGTACATAAAAAATTCAAATAAATAATTTTTTATCAACATCTAAAAGATATTCTATTAAAAAAAATTATCAATTTAACAAAACTCTCATTTTACAATTCCCTCTTCTCCGCTCTTCATATGGAGAGAACTTCCCCCCTTTAGTGAACACTGGCAGCAGCACAATTTTAATAACCCACATAAACAATAATTATAAGTACAAATATATTTTCTTTCAACTAAATATAAATATATTAGTCATTTAAGAACCTTAAAATAAAAACTACATAAGAAGTAAACTTTTTTAGAAATATCAATTAAAATATGATTATAAATTAACTGTAGAAACATATTACAAATTTACCTGACTAATCCTAAAAAACACATCCAAACAACCTCATCTCTTTAAACAATCTTAATATTTCTAAACAGTTTAAAATATATAAGCCACCTAAAAAATGTCTTTAAATTTAAGCTTCTTTAAAAATTTAAATAACTTGTAATTTTTTTTTTGAGCCATTTCCAATAGCAGCTTAATATCTACTCATACCAAAACCTAACGAAACTGATTTTCTCTATATACATGTGGCCATGCTGTGTTGTATCATCATTCTATACAGCTCCTAGTAAAACTACCTTTGCTATATACCCTTTGCAAACTAACCAATATCTATGGGAGAGAGTTTAGCTCTAGATCGATAGTCGCTTGAGTTAGCTTGAATCGAGCTCGGCTCAAAATCCAAGATCAGATCGGACAAACTTGGTTCAATCTTTTTTTTTTTTTAATATGAATAATATTTTCTATCAGTATTGTAATTATATATTACTTATAAATAAGTATATATTATAATTAGAATACTTATTAGATGATCTAATAAATATGATTACCTTAATTTTAAATCCTATTAAAGATAATTTTTTATAAAAAATTTCAGTTCTCGAAAGACTTAAGTTGGCCTGAACTTAAATTCAATTAACGCGAGCCGAGCTTAAGCCGTGCTTGGCTCAGCTCAAACTTGGATAGTCCTCACCCCTTGTCAATATCACCTTTTTCTTCTATCAAAAACCACACAAAAAAATCACCTTTTCTTTGCTGTTATACAAAGGAAGTTTCTTCTATATGATGTTTAATGAAAGACTATTTCAAGACTTTTTAAAAAAAAAATTATTTTATGAGTAATTAAATACATCATGTGCATGACTAAAATATTTCACTTTGTATACTTAATGCATGTAAGTCATGCTATATGTATAATTCATATATATATATATATACCTGTAAGGGAAAGATATCTGGGGAATGAAGCTGCAGCAGATGTAATATGAACACGAGCTAAACTCTCAGCCATTGCCTGCATAAGTTGATGAACTGCAACAGGTGTAACACAAACATGAGCTAAACTCTCGGCCACTGCGGACTCACTACCTGCGTAAGTTTGCAAATGAAACACAAATAATTGGTCAAGGATGAACTAAATCAGCATAAAATGACATTGTGGCCCTGTCTAGTGGGAGGATAAAAACTAATAATTCGAAAAAAATATTTATTGAGAGTTATATTAGATATAAAATAAAGTGATTATTTAATATTTTCAATTGTATAGGTTGAAATATACAATAATTTTTATTTTTTTAAATAAATTAAAATTTTGTCAATGATTATTTTAGATATGATTTTTTTTCTACGAATCAAACAGTTTCTTTGCTATCAATAATAAGTGCAGTTATATCAGCTCTTTTGAAGGCTTCTTTATGTGTGCTTCTTTTGTTCCCAAGAGAAAAGAATGAAATGAAAGCAGACTGTCACAATTAATCCAAAAGAAATTGCCGTTTGTGATAATTTTACTAAGAAACTGGTGCAGAATTTGAAGATCTACTTGTTTGACAGGAAGTTTTGAGTTAAACACGGTTTAGCGTACACGTGCCACCAAACTAATGCATGACGACGTGAATTTCAAAATCACTGATTTTAAGTGATAATTTATGATAATTAAAAACAATTATTTCCCATAATTATATGATATTTTAAGAACTTAAAATCCCCTTTAAAATTTAAAATCAAATTGGATCAATTGGATCCATGATAAATATAAATTTATCAATTATATTAGGACTTATCGATTTAAACTTAAGTAAAGTTCAAATTTTTTACTTACAGTAGAATTCCAATAGGTGTTTTTTTTCATTGTGATCTCTCAATTTAGGTCCTAATTTTGACAAATTCAATTTGGATTCAAATAATCCGAAATGTTTGAAATCACAAGAAATTTCATCATAATGTGAGATTAGAATGAGTTAGAGTCAAACTCAATATAAAGATTCCGGTGGTCTTTAGCCAAAGTTAGGTATTGAATTGCGATCAATTGGACTATTATCCCCACATAGGGATGGCTGGCTTTGAGCGCATGAATTGGAGGGCCACACACACGATGGAGCTATAGCGAAAGCGGATTTTGCCAAGACTGGCGCGAAGGGGGGCTAAAGGAGTGCTTGGGAAATGGACATACATGCAAGATGTGGGTAACCATAGCATCTAAAGCTAGCTTTAGCATCTAGTCGATAGAAGTTGCACAAGACGAAGCAATAGTGTCTCGAGTACAAACTCACAATTCGATCAAAGACGGAAAGTGTGACCGATACAAGGTTTGTGACATGAATGAATGCTAATGGCGGGATGTGCATGGGCGCAATAGAAAGTCCCATGTGAAGCGGATGTAAGATATGGTGCGGGCTAGGCAGTGCAAACATTGATAGGCAAGATTGTCGTTAATCTCTCGCTTGAGTGGATCTGGACGGAAAATCTTTAGTTGGGATCGACAAAGGTGACAAGTGTGATGAGGAGATAGGATCATGGTTTTTTTTAATCACTATCTGTTTGTTTATAAGGCTAAATTTAACAAGATTAAAATTAAACTTGGATAGAGATATTTTTATTGAAAATTGTGAATGATGTGAAATAAAGTTAGTTATTATGTTGAGATATGTGAGAGATATGATATAAGTTAGTTATTATTTTAGTAATGTGTGTAAGATGTGAAATAAAGTTAATTTTTAATATTAAATTTTATGTGTGATGTGATATGTCTGATTAAAATTAAACTAGGTTAATTTTCAATGATCAAACAAATGGGACTAGGTTTGTTAAGTAGGCTATTGAGGATTCTAGCCTAAAATCAGTCCTACCACTTCTTTCATCGGAAAATCAATTCCTCCAGCTGAATCAAGGTTTGCACTTGAAAGTCAAACTTGGTTTCATCCTAAATTGTCTTGGTACAATAATAAACAACCTCTTTACAGTTTACACTGAGGCCTAATTACATAGAGAATATGAAGAAATTAATGCAAAAATTAAAATACTAAATAAAACTAGAGTAAATATAGAAAATGTCAAATTAATAAAAACCTGGTGGATATATAATCTTCCAAAATCAGGTTGTTAACTTCAATCAAATCACTCAAAAATAAAGAAAATCTTCAATTAAACAAATCAGCCTGAAATAACTTTGATGATCTTCCATCAATCAAATCAGAACAATGCAATCCCATCATGCCTAATATAAATATGTTGCGAGGGTGTCTGCATCACAAACACCCATGACTTGGTATAAGAAGCACCGACACAATTGTCATCTAAATCAAGTTTGTATTAATCTACACTAATATCCAAAGAATGACGAGCTTGTTTTTCTAATGATAATATTTGTAATGCCTCTCTCATGTTTATTTTCTTTTTATTTGCAGTAGATGCTATTCTATTATAATAATTTTCTATTCCACCCAAAATTCCCCCTACACACATTCCTTGATGACACCAAACTACTACTGCTCATTTCATTCTCGTTGAAGTCTTTCCTATGATACATACTTCACGTATCTCTTTCAACATGCAGAATACTCACTTCTACAAGCAACTCTACTGACCAAAGATAAGGTTTTCTCATAACCATATTCAGGTCGAGTAAGAGACTATTGTTCTCAATAATTCCCTTCCTTTTATTTTAGAGATAATTACGTATATGTTACAATACATTTGTCTACATTGTACACATTTTTTTACACTATGCACACTATAAGTCTATAAACTACTAAAATTATTATAATGAACACACCATGATTGTGGCATGAAAATAATTTTCATATAGCTAGCGATGTGAAATGTAATTTATCAAATACGAACGTGTAATATGTAAAATAATAAATTTATTGTGGCAAGCATGTATCCCTTTATTTTACTGTTTTGCATGATTGAAGACATGACTACAACTAGTTTGATTTTGAATCATTCTTGTTGTTGTTTCATGATTGATGACAGAGTAAAGTAGATTCACTACTAAATATGACAACAAAATGTACAAAATAATTTATTTACCTCTAGCGTGGTAAATACCAATCTCATTCGGCTAGCTACAACTGATGGCTCCTCGGCAGCTCCCATGACAGCCATTTGCTCAAGCTGTAGAGTCTTCACAGGCAGCCTGTAATCACAAGTAGAATTTGCAGATTTTAAGGTAAATTTAGCAAGACAACATCATTTTTTAAAAATAACTATATACTGGCCTAAACACGAAGTAGCAAGCGATACGTTTTTGCTACAAAGAGTATATCTAAATAAAGCTGAATCATTAGGCATCACGAATATTTAAAATTCTTCTTATTGCAATTAATACATCGGAAGGTTTCTCAGTTCGAACTGTGGATGAAGTATTTCCTTCCCTAGAAGAAACATTCACAAACTGCAATATAAAACTTAAAATTATAAAGTTTGTCATAATAATAGTCAATTTTCGACCATGCACTCATTATGGGAGGGCTTAATGACCCAAATCTAAGAAGATTTTCTGAATAATAAACAAAAAAAAACATTTATAAATCTAATTGAGTTCATTAACTTCATGGTTAAATTATTTCCAAACATATTACCCAAAAAAGATTTAGTGAATAAATATAAGAGAAGTTTAAAAGGATCACTTAAAGTAATAATTATGATGTATGCGCAAGCCCATTAAAGTATGTCTACACTTATTAAATAAATAACTCAAAGTATATCCAATGAATTTTTTTTGAATGTTAATTCAATGAATTTTTGTGATAAAATAACAGAAAAATAGATGGTAATGTTATCAATAGAATCCAAACAGAATGGCTAAAGTAGAAAATTACTTCTAGTATGTTGTATGATAAGTAAATTTCACTCAAACTTAAAGATAAATTCTATAGAATATTTGTAAAATCAGTAATGTTATATGGTGCTGAATATTAGCCCACAAAATAAAAACGCGTAAGTAAATGTTGCAGAGCTGAGGATGCTAAAATGGTTGAGTGGATATACACGAAAATACAAAATGAGAAATGAGTATATCCGCGATAAGATTGGGATGGCCTCAGTGGAGAATAACCTTAGGGAGAATCAACTTAAATGATTTGGACATATAAACTATAGGCCAAAGGAAGTTCCAGTAAGGAGAGTTGAGTTATTGATTTTGTCTGCATTAAAAAAAGAATAAGAACACCAAATAAGATATGACAAAAAACCATTAAAAAGGATCTCACATATTTTATAGAGTGTAATGGAAACAAAGGATTTATGTAGCCGACCCCATCTACTGAGATAAATGCTTGGTTGTTAATCCCATGAATTTCATTTGCTCTTTACCAAATATTTCATAGTAACCATCAAATACACCTTTCAAAAAAAACCATCAAATAACAAACAAATGATTTAGGAAATCAAACTAAAAATGGTGTAAAAATCATTCCTCCTAATTTATGTGCGAGGCAAATGCAATACAAAGCGATGAAAATCCTCAGAACACAATCCAGACAATTATTAAAGCAGCATAAATGATTGTGTCATGCTTCATATAAAAGCCACAACACATGATGTTTAAATGAGCAGAGTATGGGACATCAAATAGAATTCTCTCATACCCTCCTCTCATCAAATATGTGAGGTATAGAACATGAATTTTAATGCTTTTGCTTCCACTAGCACCTCCTGCGTGGCCGCCAATATCGCTCAATTTTCATAAACATAAATAGTTTAATAGCACCTGACAATTACATATTTATTTATCACGTGGAATACAAAATGGACAAAAGAATACCCACAAAAGGGAAAAGAAAATGACATGAAGTTGGATCTTCCTCACCATGCCATTCCCTTTCTGTAATATGCATTTGCTATAAGAGCACAAAATCCTTTCCAGTAATGCATGGCCTCGACAGATACTGGTGGTGTAGAAGACCACCTGACGATGGTTGGTTGTGGCGTGCATAAAATGGTAATGAACAAGATGCTTAACCATAAAATACACTCTTGAACCTGAATGCAAAATAAAAGCCAAATTCGAAAAACTTGCTTCAGATTGAAGGCAAATATTTCTACAAGGTCAAGTTAGAAGTTGCAGGTCATTCTTTGAAATAAGTATAAATTAGTGGCATCATTCAGACTTTGAAATTTTATATGCTTCTTTGTAATTTGAAAATTATAACTGGGGACAAAGACAATTTGGAAGGCAAAAAGTGAATCAAAAATAGCATCCACTCAATTTTGCCATGAATAGTGAAAAACCTGCAGTCTCGATGAATGAAAAGCAGCTAATGAAAAAATAGTACGATATAAATTAAAACAAAACTAAGAGCAGTTCTTTCTTGACTGAACCATGCAATAGCATAAAATTAGCAATTATTGTAGTAGATGGAAACAGGATAATATTATTAGCATAGAAGAGCACAATTGCTTGAAATGTGAGTTAGTGCCACTGGTAAAAACAGGAGTAATGCACCGGGTAAAATCTGAATGTGTAGCAATATATGTACATTCATATGTATATTATTAATTTATAGGTGAACCTTCATATTGTATTCATTAAAGGAAGGGGGAGGGGAAGGGGGAGGGGGTGATGAATGTGTTGTTTTCATTCTTCTACTGATGATGTGGTGGGGACCCAGATCAGCATCAAATTGGATGGCCAGGATGACGTCATGTGCTGAATCAAAATTCAAATTCAAATTAATTAGAGCTATTAGAGATTTTCATATTAGCTTTATTTAAATTTGATTTGATTTTGATTCAGAGCATATCTGGAAAGATTTGAAGACTCACCCCATTTGGAGCTAATTTTATTTTATTGTAATAGAATTAGTTCCATATTTGCTTTGATTTATTTGGTATTTTATTTTCTGCATTTAATATTGTATTTTTAAATTTCTACATGGGATCTCTCTATATAAAGAGGTCGCCTTGCATTGTAAAAAAAAAAAGAGTATTGTGATGAATGAAATTATGTTTGAGTTTTCTCAGAGCCTAAATCCGGGTTAAGTGGTCGATATTCCGGTGAAGGAAAGGGTAGGGTTAGCCTTTGGTGAGAATCCTCAAAGTAGCCTAGTTATCC
>JAEMOT010001087.1:333252-477088 GCA_019297695.1 Apostasia ramifera | reverse complement strand
AATTTTAATTTTTTAAAAACTTTAATTTAGATTTACGGGATTGTAAAAATTTTATCATTTAATTTTAATTAAAATATAATTATTATTTTTTTCTTTTTTAGTATACAATTTTAAAATATTAATATTAAATTTTAAATTTTAAAATTTTGAGAAAGAAAAATGTGAGAGATGAAAAAAATTAATTAAATTAATGGAAAATAAATATTTATTTTTTATTCAGAAAAAAGGGTAAAAAATGAGAGATTTTTAAAAGAAAGATTAAAATTGTAATTATTTTGAAAGTTGAGATTAATTTGCAATATCATCTATACCTCAAGTGCCCTGCTGCATTACCCTAATAAATAAATAATTTTATTGTCGCAGGGCGTCTTGCCGGCGGAGCTCCGGCTGCAGCAGCTATGGCTGAACGATCAAGCCGACTCTTCTTCTTTCTCCTCCTCATCTACAGCGCTAAAGGCTTCCGATTAGGGCAGTGGGGGACGCTCATATCCCTTTCCCACTCTCTCATGAGCCGCGTCGCCAACGCCCGCGAAGCCCGGCAGGATCACGCTGGCGCCGACCGAGCCAGGAAGATCGCCGAACAGATCCACCGCTTCCGCGGAGGTAGAGGGCTCTGGTCCACCGGATGGGACTTCGCGTGGAACTACGCGTGGCAGTGGGGCATTCCAGCCTCCGAAATCTACCGCTCCACCGTGGATATCCTGGGGGCGATCTCGGAATTTCAGCGGTGTAAATCGGGAGAAGAGCGAACGGGATGGGTACTTCGGAGCTATCCGCGTCTCCTGGGTCTTTCGAAGTCCCTGTTGAAAACCCTACTGCGTTCCTTCTCCCGATCCGTATGTTTCTGTCAAACCCTAATTAAGATCAATGCTGTCTGCTTTTGGACGAATTCTTTCAACGGAGGTTTGATTCCTTGGATGCAGGGACCTATAAGGGAAGCTGTGCTATTGATGCAGAGAGAGATTGTGGAGGGAGAGCTTCTCAGAGATTGCTTGGACGTAGGCGCAGCTGATTTGGAGGGCTTGGTGCGGATTGTCAGAGACATGTTTTACTCTGCATATTCTAATTATAACGAACTATAGTGAAGCCTTTTCTTCCTCACTATGCTTTGCTGCAGAGGCATATTGCTGGCTACCTTCTGTTCTTACTCAAAATTCAGGATGTATGTAAGTTCTCCAATTTGTCAAACTTTCAACTTCTATACTGGTAACACTTAAAACTTCTGTGATCGCTCCAATGGTGAATAGAAGTTTGAGATGTCTGTTTTGGCTGATCTATACTTCTTTCAATTATATCACTTGCACTTGCAGCGAGCGTTGCTTTGAATTGATGTAAAAGGAGAACAAAATCCATCTACTTTAAGTCAATTACTTTGTGATTAGGGGTTGCTTTCGTGAACGAGTTGAAGAATACTGGAGGAGTACATTAAGAAACAAAGGCTTTCAAATTGAGAACAAGACAAAGTATGTCATTATCGGTTTAGTGACCTTGAATAAAGAAGTGCAATGTTGTGAGACCATGGTGTGACAATTTTTCCCTCATGCAAGAATTTCAAGTAACTCAAGTCTGTGACTGACATTAATATGAGTATTTATATGTGGATGTTAATTGCACAATCAAGTTAATAAAATGGAAGAGTGATAATAATCTATCTATCAGCTTGAACAAAAATGCTATAAAAACTACTATCCTACTAGCTGTGCTATATATAAGTGAATGTTGGGGAGATCAGAGTAATTGACATGAGAATATGAGAGTGGACTACATTTGGAATGATTGTATTGGAGAGGGGGTATACATGATTAAGATAAGATAGGGGAAAATGTTTAAGTTGATTTAGCCATATCCATGATTGACTTATAGAGTTCCTTGTATATAAATATGCAAGGATCTTAAGTTAACAACATTAATGAGATGAAAGGGTAGACCAAAAAATTGCTGGAGATTTTAAATGACAGATAGAAAACAATAGTATGTAATATATTACTCATAAGATATTATATTGTTTCTTTTGTTAACCGGATGAGCTTGCCAGGCGAGCTTTTATGGTAGTTGCCTGATAATTGGGCTTCTATCCCAAAACTCTAATAATAAAATAGATATTGTTGTGGAATATAGAGATGAGACGTGTATAGCAACAAGGGCTTGAGCTCTTGGTGATTTTCTTCCACAATTTCATGTTATTCTCATTGCTTTTGCTGGAGGGAATTAGAGAAATTTACCCAACTTCCTCACATTTGTGTGCAGAGAAGTATATTGATTGTCTTTGGGAGAGTGATTAACGTTCAAACCTGCACAAAGGCCAACAGTTGTCTTATCATGGAATCTCAAGTCTTCAAGTATTTTCAATGAGTTTCTTTATTTTGCAGGTATTCAAGGATTTCATAATTCAGAGGACCTCTGTTCATTGTCAACCTCCTAATCAAATCCAAGGTATGTTAATGTTTAAGCCTAACAACTAAATTACTAAGCAATTCTAAGACTGCATCCTCATCATCATTGGTGATAGAATGTTGTGTTACATCCTGTTTATCAACAAACCATTGAAAGAAAGTGCATCCTTCAACAAATTTTCAAAGTGTACAATGATAGAATTGTCTCCCTCTATTCTCTCCACGCTTAGTGGTATAGATTGCGCATTCTAAATTGCATTTACACCTGAAATTATGAAAGGCCATCTGCAAACATAAATTTTATGTTTGTCTTATTTGAAAGAAAACAAATTGATGAGAGTGAACCATAAGTAAAATTATTAAAGATTTACTGGTCACACCATTGTAACATGCAAGAATAAATAAGCATATATGACATATTTTGCTTAGGCATATATGACATGCAAAAATACTTATAAAATATGAAAGATTAATTGGAATATTGTAAATTCAAAAAAAAAAGAATACAAATATATTATATTTTAATGTAGTATGTGCATATCTTATAATGAAAGAACAACTTTTGTTAAGTATTAGATTCGTTGAACTAATTTTCAAGCAAACTCAATTTTCTAGTTAAAAAAGAATATTTATAGTTACATATAGTATATGCTATATATGCAACAAAATATAAGTTCGATTTAATGGGCATATAGAAGCTAAAACTCTATCAAAATGAACACATATATTCTATCCCACAAGTGATAACGAAAAAAGAAAATGAGATGGATAACAAGTATGAAATTTTTTCAGAAATTTTCATACAAAATGAGCTAAAACTGGATGGCCAAATTGTAGCGCTTGATTCAGAATCGCATTGCTTGAAGAAGAAAAATGTTAGCGAGAAGAAGAAAAATGTTAGCGAGAATGTTAGGGAGAAGAAGAAAAGAAGTTCACACAAAAACCTTTTAACTACAATCACTTAAATCTAACAAATGGACTCTACGAGTCAACCCAATTGTCATGCTTTCGCAAACGCGATTTCGTGGCCGACTCTTCATGTTTGAGTCATTTTTGTTATCTACCAGAAAATTTTCTTAAAACTAGTATTGTTGTATCTAAAGTGGATTTGTTTTGATCTTTTAATTAAATTAATATTTGGTTAATTATTTTTTGGATTTTTTGTGTAACTTCTATTCTGGTCTTAACCCTGGTTATGAATATTAAAATTAAAAAGGTTAAAATTGGTGCACATTTTAAATTTCGTTCACTCTGTTCATACAGTCATTAAATAATCCATTAGGTCTTTCTAATTATTTTCTGTATTTTAATTATTTCAAAGTTGCCTTAGACTTTTTATAGATCAACTATAAACATTATAAAAGTATATATCAATTTATTTATATGTGTATTATTTGTATTTCAATTATTTGAAATTTGGTCTTAGTATTTTATAAATCAACTAGAAACAGTATAGAGGTAAATCAAGTTATATATTAATGGCTATTGGCTAACATACCTTGGGTTATTATTTATATAGAAGTTTCTATTCTAAAATGTTTAAAAAAAAAAATCAAAAAAATATGTGTAGTTTTAAAATTTTGATTTTTTTTTTAATTTAGCTTTGTTTTACACTTCACATCAACAAAGGGTTTGATCTTAATTCAATAACTATAGACTCAATGATATATTTTAAAAACTATATTAACCTAAGTGTTAGAATTTTAAAAACATTAGACTAAACTGTTAAACAACTCAAACTATAGGGACTTGACAATTATTTACACATTAAACCACTCTTGGGCCAGATTTGATGCAATTAATCAACTATTAAAAATCCAGCCCAAACTTTAAGGCCCATAAAGCCCACTACATGCTGCTCATCATATGTTTATGGTTCATAGTTGTTGAGCAGCTCCCATAAATATACTATTAATTTCTTCCATTTTTTAAAAGAAAATAATATCTTACAACCAGTAGAATTAAAAATTCTTGATTTTAGTATTCAATTGAGGTTGAATATAATTTAATAAATATTTATAAAATATAATTTTATATTAATTATTAAATAAATAAATAATTTCATGATAAAATTTAAAAACTTGAATTTAATAATATTGAAAGAAGATTATTAAATGTAAAAAATTATAAAGTTATTCTTACAAATAATAAAAATTTAAGAATTTGTAAAAAATAAGAATTGAATAACAATATTTAGGATAATTCCTATAAATAATAAATAATGAGATATAGATTTACAAAAATTAAGTAAAAATAATACATAGTAGAATTTAGTCTTTTATTATTAAGAGTAAGCATGAAATCCTCTGTATATTATTTTGTAGTTAAAGCTCCTCAAGATGAACATATGGACTCGTTGATTCAACCGCAATGCTCAATTAGTTTTCAAGTTCGACCATAGTTTTGACCGATTCAATCCCACTTTGATGTGAAGCCAGTTTTGAGACTTGATCGGAATGGCTGGATCAATGGTTCACAGTTGAACTGGTCGAACTGCCCTTCCTATCCAATCTTTAAAACATCGAGAAAATATACTTTTTATTTTCCCATAAACATACTATAAAAGTTAATATATCAAACAAAATATATGATGTATGATGATTTCATGGATAAATATGTGCTATTTTTAACTATTATTGCTAACTTGGTTTTATGTATAAAGTCAGCTTTGGAGAAGCTGCTAATGATATAAAAATTCAGTAGGATTGGCATCTAATTATACCACTTTGAGCCACTTCCTCAATTAGAAATTTAAATATGAAACCCTAATTAACTTTAAGTTATATTAGTGTTTATATAATATTAAATTGAGTTTTTGATTAGATTCAAGCTAAAATTTTAAATTTTATATATGAGTGTAAATGAATACATATATTTATAGTTTTCTTCCATATTTCAATATATAAAAGTATCAAAAATTCAATTTTAAATTTTATTTTAATCCTTTCTATGTAAAAAAATCATTGAAATTCATTCAAAATATAAAAAAATTGTACTTAAACTGCTTTTTATCTTTTTTTATATAATCATATCTAATTATTCTTTATTTTTTATTTTTTTTTCAAAAAAAATAGAATTATAAAATTTTAAGAAAATTAGAAAAATACTTGATACTAGTTGGCTAATGATAAGAAACATTGGATTTCTTTAAGTTATCACTTTTATTTAATATTTATATCAATATAGAATAAATTTTGGAGGATAAATTATCTAAAAGATAAGAAAAAAATCCAGCTAAAATATTCATGATAGATTATAATATCTAATGAAATATTTTTAAAAACATACATAACATATATCTAAATTTATTTCATTTTTAAATTATTTTTTATTTAATTTAATATTATTATATTAAAAAAAGATAATAAAAACTTAATCTAACTTTACCTCCATTTATTAAATTTAAAGTGATATATAGATATTATTTTAAAGTAATAAACTTGTAATACTTTTATAAAATTATTGAAATATATCATCAAATTAAATAATTAATTTCTTTAAGTAATATTAAAGATTTAATTTCTTTAAGTAATATTAAAGATGTATTTTGTTCAATGTTATTTTAATATTATGTTATAGTATTTAAATTTTTTTATTATTTTTAGTTTGATCACAAGTTTAGATTATATTATAAAAAATAATTAAATTGATACTTCAAGACATCATAAAAAAAATAAATGACATTTTACGTTATAAAAAGAGGCATTTAAATGTCATTAAATTATCATTTAAGTTGATAGTTTTAGATAATATTTCATAAAATAATAAAATTATCACATCAAGATGCCATCTCACTATCTGAGCCTCCATGTTATTGTTTGATTGCAATTTTTCTATCTTTTCTATACTCTTAAGAGTCTCATAATCATTATATAACTCAAATGTAATAATATTGAACCAAAGAAAAGATAATTAAAAGAAATATTTGATCTTTAAATGATAATAATGTTTTTTTTAAGTAAAAAAGCGAAGTTTTTTGATCTTTATATGAGTGAATTTCTCGAGAAATTTTCGTGGTTTGCTTCGCATCCTTTGCCATCAAAAATATCCTGAATGTAGCTATCTTAATGCTCGTCTGTGCCAAAAATTATTGACGAATAAATTAAGAATAAGAATCACTCAATCGAAAGCATGATACGTGACGCAGAGTTACGTGTTCTCACAAATAGTTGAAAAACTTAATAATCAATTATATTAAAAGCCGATAATTTTATTATGTCAAGCTTAATATAATTAACTAACTTGTCTCCATAAAATCTTTCCCTTCTTGTCTTCTTAGAAAATTAATTCAATCTCACATGTATCTATTTAATTATGATCATGACATGCATTTAAATGTTATTCAATTTTGAATGACATTTAAATATTATTTTTAGAACAATAATTTTATAATTTTTATAGATTTATTATGTATGCAGTACAAAATTATTATACTTATATATTAGACACTGGAGACATTAATATTACATGTCGTACATCCCAAACTTATAAATATTATGCTTTGTGCTTTTTCGCTTCTGTACATTTTACTTAAAACATTGATATTATATATATGTTGCACATTCTAAAACATAAACATTACTTTCTACACATATTAAATCTATAATATTACACATAATGCACTTTCATCTACATTTCTATATTTATATTATGCATCATAAACATGTGTGTGTATATATATTATGCGTTACATATCTTAAAACTATAAATATATATTATGCACTATATTTTCATATGTGATGTACATAAAAATCTTGTTATATACTTATTTAGATGTATCATCTTGTCAAATAATTAATATTTAGAAAAATTACACATATCATATTTAGAAAAGTATTTTTTATTTATTTAACTCACAAAATCAAATATTTATATGTATATTTTATTATATATTTTGAATGTATAATTACAAGCTGCACTTTTTTCTATAAAAAAAAAAAAGAGTATAGTTCGTAATTAAATATTAAATTAGGAAAATTTACATTTATTACCCAAAAAAATCTTCACTTATAGTAATACCTTCTAAGTTAAATATTTATATAAGTAATAGAACACTTAAATTAAATTTTTGCAAGCAAAACTCCCTATTTTGAATATAACTTTACAGGCAATACTTTCACGTAAACTTTTATTTACTATTTTTTTAAATCCAATTTAGATTAACACATGTAACTCTTGTAACTATTTGATTTTAGATGTGTTACTTATGAAAAAATATTTTTTTTTTTGAATGATAAATATAAATTATTTTATAAAATAATAATATTAATATTTAATTTTAGAAAATAAAATGATTAAAATTTTGTTCTTTTAGAATTGATCAGCTGTAGTGGAATAGGAACCTCTAAATCCAGCCAACGAGGATGCGATCTTAAATCATCAGCTTTTTGGTCAGATAAATCTCGACAATTTCTCCTGTGAGGATTCGCTGCCCCAGAGGGCGAAAGTGCAGCACCAGAGAGCCTTTCTCTTTCTATTCTCTCTCTCTCTCTCTCATTTCAGCTCTCTCTCTCTCTCTCTCTCTCTCTCCCATTTCAGCTCTCTCTCTCTCTCTCTCTCCCTCTCCTTCTTTCTGGTCTCTTTCATCCACCATGTTGAAGAAAAGCTGAATCCTCTGAGCTTGCTAGCTAGCTAGAAGCCACTATTTTGGACTCCAGGACGATACCCATTTATCACAAATACATATATTATTGGGACCAATAGCAATAACGAAGAGTATCTTTTTTAATGCCATGCGCTGTGGGTGGGCCCACATCTATCAACTTGGGTGGCATCTAGGCGAGAGTCGAGACGGGTCGGCGAATTGGGTTCGACCTTAAACAGAATATGATCGTTAATAGCAAAGAGATCTAACTTCCACGTGGGTCGTTCATCTTCCGAGAATCCACACACCGTCAAACAGAAGAGAAGGTCCAAAGACGAATAGCTAGTGTGCATGATGACCCGTCTGTTTGAGCAGATTGACGACATAACCCACGAGCTAAGGTCTCTGATGGTTAACAATTTTGCTCACTTTGCACGAATATTACATATTTATTCATAATAATACTACAGTTATTATACGAAAAATAATAACGATCAAACAAAGATTGGGTATATTAACTCATGATATCGTGTTCACACAAACATCATATTGTTATATTAGATAGTATATGAAATAATGCAACTAGGTGTGGAATTAATGGAAAATGTAAACAATTTAGGGGCCTTACAGTAATTTAACAACATGAAATGGCAATGATTTGCACTCATAACATGATATATATAATGTTAGCATTAAATATTGTATTTAATATATATTTATCTCGAAATCAATGCCACTCATACATGTTGCCGATAATCTTAGTCGTAAACGATAAATATTAAATATTGTGCATATCGACTTGTGCAATGTTATAGTGAGCAGTACTTTTGCAAATTTGACTAATCGCTCGATTGAGGGTAGCCACCGCTGGACAAGTTTTAATCGCAAATTTTACTCAAATGATGCCAATTTAATGTAATTAATTTCACGAGTCATACACCTCTCATCAACACGTACACATCTCTCGATATTAATGTAAAAAAATTAAAATTATAAAGACATAATGAGAAAAAAAAATTATTTACTATTGAATAAGTTTGTGTGGGTTGAGTTCAAAGATAAATTTACTGTTTAAATTTTGGTCCAATTATTGGATTAGAACCAATTAAAAAATAAATCAATTGTTATTAGTCACATATAATTAGCATCTAAAATCAAATAAATTTTATTAGATATTGTTAGTTTGAAGATTAAATAGCTGGATGATAGGTAATTTTCTTGTTGCCTTCCTACATATATATATTCCTTTTGCCCTTCTAGCATGATAATTTGTTTTATTCTTTTAATTTTAAAATTAATTTATTTTTATTATCTATATTAGTTAGGCCATCTTAAATTAATCATACTAAACAAATTTATCTTTAGCCTAATATTATTTAACGACAAAATTTCGTATTTTAAATTGGTGATTTGACTATTAATCGATTTAATGATCCAATAAACACGTAGTTTTCAATAATGAATGTCACATCATGCATAATAAATCTCTTAATTTGTTCAAATTGATCAGAATTAATGCAAATTGTACTTTAAATTATTAGAGAAATTTTGACAACTTGCATATTTGAAAATTACTAATATATATATATATATATATATATATATATATATAATAAATGAAATTTTTAGTATTTTTTTATAATAATTAGTTTTTCTGAATAATTCATGATATTAGGACACATAATCATTTAATTAATTACCATCATAGAACGTTTGTAAATACGAAAGAAAAAATAAAGTATTGGATCATTAGGACGTATGAATCAGCCTCCAGTAAAATCTCTTTAATAATGCTCGAGCATTTTAACGAACGTCATTATCTCCTATGTGGCCTTGAGCTGGACCATCGAGCAGTATTTAAGAAAGGTTTGTCAACCCTACTGCTCGGGAGAAAGAACTTCTGTGATCTTGCACTGCGACTTTGACACCGATTGCTCCGTTTTAGTAAACTGATTATGTGGAAAATTACTAAGACAAAGGTATTCCTATATATGATTCAGAATTACGAGCGAGCAATCGTATCAACCCCCATTAAAAATTGACAGTTCTAATTCATTGCTAGTACTAAACTCTAAAGTGAACTCGATTCGAAGGTAAGTTTAGAAGATTATAGGCAGTAAGATTGGACAATGGATATGATCATAAATTCATGGCTAAAAGCTGAGTTTTCTTGCTGTGCAATCCATGATATATCAGTGCATGACAGGATTATTCACACATGTTATTCTGTCTGAAAATGAGAAGAGAGAGAGGGAGAGAGAACCCACCTTTTCTTTAGAAAAAGGCAATATGGATAGATATGTAATCTACTTTGCAATCATTTTAAAATCAATCTAGGGAAATTCTTCTTTTGCTATAGCTTAATTCTTGAGGACCAAGTTTTAAATGAGCATAGAATAAGAACAAGGAGAAAAAATAATTTTTTAAAAAAAGGTTTGTTTCACTATTTATAATCAAATGTAACCCAATCAATTACAATTAAGGTAATTAACTATGAAATTAATCCTTTAACAAGATAATCTTCACCATTAGTATGCTCCTATCCAACCTATATATATGTACATAAGGCATTTTGAAATTTTAGAATCCGTATAAAAAATTATCTAACGTTAGGTTTTCAACGACCAGCTGTAATGTAATATGTAAGCGTTGTTCTTTTCTCACTAATTTAAGCTTTAGGCCTCGTTTGGTTCGAAGCAATTTCTTTACCTAACATAAATTTCAACTATAAAAATCAATTTTATTTCACATTTAATATAAATACTAATATTAGAATTGAAAGTATTTCATATTTTATATACTTTCTAGTATTAAAATAAATTTTTCTTTCATTAAATTTTAAAAATAAAATATTTTTTCTTATCTAAAAAAAACCTCAAACCAAACGAGGCCTTAAGTTAATGTGTGTCCGTTTATCTGTATTAGGCCCAATTTGAATCTTAATATTTGCCCCCTAATTAACACGAAAGTAAATTCAAAGAATCTAATGGATCACAAAACATAAAATAAAATTGTCTAATTAGTAATTTTGATAAAATTGGTTCTTTATCTTTGTTGTGAAATAATAATTCAGAGCATTGCAACCATTCATATGAACAACTGATATTAGTAGAGTTTTGATTTTGAGTTAAAGGGCTTCACTCAAAGTCAAACACTATAACTGATGAATAAGTCAAATAAGAGAGCATAAAAATCATTTGAAAGTCTAGTTGAATAATAGATCTACTAAGTGACGAGGTGCACGCCTAGAAATCTGATGCAAATTACAGATTGTATTTAGGGGGCGTTTGATTCGTTGTTATCTTGGTGTTATGTTATGTAATTTAGATGTTATGACATCTAGATGTCATCTTTTGACTAATAATTTTATAATCTAATTGAAGATTATTTTTAGATATCATTAAACAAAACAATTGTTTTCTTTAGATAATATAATATAACATCAAGATAATATTGAACTAAACGTTCCTTTAATAAAATCAACCAATATAGAGGAGAGTGGCACTATGAGATCACAATAATGATGGTCGTCAACCTATAAAAGCAAAAGATTTATGCCGAGAAATGATTGGTCTGACGTATCATTTACATACTCCCACTTCTCTTTGACCTCTCACTTCTCATTATACTGAAGCTTATAATAGAGTCTATCTATTGCATTTTAAGTCATTTTCGATTGGCGCCACGATTTTTTCCTACTCATTAGATTTTTCATGTTAATATTTGATTTCTATTTTGCTTTTTGTTTGTTTGAGATTATTTAATCCTCAGTACTGAGTTTTCACGTCAAACATTTGAAACACATTAATGCAATGTTATTTTATATAACTTTATGATATTTTGGACATCAATAATGTGCATTAAGAGTTCAAATAAATAAGGTCTATTTCAAATATTTATAAAATTAATCTCGGCTTCAAATTAAAATTTTACATTTTTGAGTTTTAATTCTAGTTACCTTTTTTCCATTTATTGGAGCTAACTAATCTTTATATCTCAAATTGACCATTCATTAAGTTATGTTTTGAATTTTTTTCATGAATTTATAGTTATTTTAACACGTGGTTCCAGCGCTGCATTTCAGCCGTACATGTGGCGCCCAGGTAGTAATAACTTCTTATTTATTTACTATTATTTTTGCAGGTTTCAAATCTCGGCCACGAGAATTCGGCCAAACATCATCCACGACGATTCAATATCACGTCCTAGACACATCGATGACGATGTTTCCCAACTGTACCTGTCACTGTCGGCATGTCACGACTGCACCATTTCCAATGCAACATACTTCTTCCAGTCATACAAACCAAGGGCTAACATGCTCCAGCCATTACAGGCTCCTAGAAGAGTTCCTAAGATCAAGAAGTCAAGCTCTCTTTTCCCAACTTCCAGCTCCACTAGTGGCTGACAGCTGTGGGACTTCTAGAGTGAACTCAGCATTTATTTATATTATCCTGCTCCGAGAAACCCAGACTGGGCTCCACTAACTCCTGCTTATGAATTACAAAAATTATTATAAAAATCTACATTTTTTTTAGAGAGAGAGAATTCTATATGTAATACTGAAATTTTTCTTATTTTTTACTTAAAACGCAACTTTTCGATATTTAAATATTAACACATTCAAAAACAATTGAAAGTAAAATTTGATTATCCCACACGTATACTTATTTTTTAATATCATCTCATAAACTTTTTTGTATAGAAAATATTTCTCATAAACTTTGTTGTGATATATAAAGCATATAAATTTGCATTTACTGAAGAAATTAAATTAAATAAAGATAACGTGAATGAGGCAAGAATTTAGATACGTACATAAAATTATTGAGTAATATTTGTACATTGAATGCAACAATTAAAAATGAGATAGAGCACAGAATTTATAATTTAATTCTGTGGTTTCATTTTGATTTGGGTTAACTTCAATGCCAAATTCATACGATTTATTTGTTTTTTTATTTCTATCAAAAGTCTGTTATTTTTAAGATAATTTCTTGAAATCTAGACTTTTGGTTCATGGCAAGTACACTATAAGAATATGAGATTTTTATGACAGACAGTATGCGACAATTTTGCAACTAGCACAAAAATTCTGTTGTACAACTCAATATTGTGCTTCAGATTTGCTAACATGTAATCTATTCCGTCATAAACTTGTGACAGATTAGTGCGCTTGTCACAAATCTGTCATAGGATTCAAATCTAAGGCAAAAATAAGCCCGTGCTCGAGCGACCTCTTTGCCCAAGCCATTTCCTGCACATGACTGACAACCTCTTTGCCATCCACCATCTAAGGGGGTATATGTTTTTATTGAAGAATATGATAGGTATCAAGATGTGATCGGAGGGATCTATATGCGAGACATATCTTATAGCTATAGTTTTAATATTTTGCTCATATTATTTTGAGCTAAATATCATAGTCAATATTAATAAGGCTTCGCACAATGATCAACGTGATGAACTTGTGAATTGACTATCAATATTTGAACAAGATAAACTTTTTGCAACTAAATGCAGCCCATACTGCTGTATGAATGCGAAATATAAGGCTACACATCTTTATATTCTATTGAACTAAAGTTCGACTGTATATAAAGTAAGTTGGATTAATATTTTAAATTTTCCTCTTGCATGTTTAGGGTTTCTATTATTACTGGGTCTGTTTGTTTGTAAGGTTAAATTTAACAAGGTTAAAATTAAATTTGGATAGAGATATTTTTTTATTGAAAGTTGTGAATGATGTGAAATAAAGTTAGTTATTATATTGAGATATGTGAGGGATGTGATATAAGTTAGTTATTATTTTAGTAATGTGTGTAGGATGTGAAATAAAATTAATTTTTAATATTAAATTTTATGTGTGATATGATATATTAGGTTAAAATTAAACCAAGTTAATTTTTTAACTCACAGACAAACGAGGCTTAGGGATAATATATTACCTACATGCCACACAATTTAATTTTATTTATGCCTTACCCATCCAATCTTAGTTAATTACGCTATGCACACTCAAAATATTATAAAATCTTACATACACATATTTTAACTTATTTCTATTATAATGAGTAATCATAATTTTTCAATAACCTAACTATAGTTAGATTACAAAAAATCTGAGCTGTTCATCATATTATTTTAAGAATATTTAAATATATTTTGAGTAAAAATCTTAAAACCTTAATGTTTAGGTAGCGCCAAAGGAAGGAGACATCCGCGATGTGAATTAATTTTAGGACAAATCAGCGGTTTAGTGTGGTATTGAGGAAGAGAAAAATATGTAACATTAAGAATAAAAATATAATTTTAATGATTTACTGACAGAATATTTTTTTTTAAATAGATTTTGATTAAGATTTAACTCAAATGTGTGTATGTAAGATTTTATAATGTTCTAAGTGTGCATAGCATAATTAACTAAGAATGAATGGGTAAGATATAAATAAAACTAAATTGTGTGACATGTAGGTAATTATTCCTAAAATTTATTATAAAATGTTATATCGTACAAAAATGAATTCTTCCATTAGCGATGAAAAAATTAATTGAGAGGACAAAAGAAAATTAGTTTATTAAAAGATTTCGAGACCAAGTATTTAATGCATTGATTGATCAATTAATAACTTTTAATTTATATTTAGGAGTAAAATATCTACCAAGTACATGCATCATTTTAATCCAAGTTCTTGAGCATCAAAAGCCCACTTAACTAACTATAGCCACTATGAGATACCTAAAACTTTTTATGCACTGAAAAAAGGTTAAAATGATTTTCTTTTTTTTATATATTGAGTTGATTTTGACTTTGAACCGACATCATGATGGTAAAATGACTTCATATCAAAAGAAATGCAGCATTAAATATTTTAATATAGTAAAATTAGTATCAAATTATAGTTTGACTTTCAAACATAATTGTCAATCCTAATTCTAATCACCTTTCTTTAGCTTTTCATTATGCTTTCAAACTTTGATAAATTTATACTTTATAGTGCCTTCTCTTTGCATCTTCTTCCCTCAACTATGACGGTTCTGATTGAGCTAAATAGCCTTTTTGTGCTTCAAGAAAAGAACCTATGCATGCATGTATCTTCACTTTCCTGCTATTTGTGGTAACCTTATCCTCCATGATGAAGCCAATGGCCAAGTTAATGCATCTCTTTATTATACATTACTTGTAGAATCGAGTATCTACTGCAGTGTTAAAGTAGTAGCCCATATCTAGCAAGTGCTACTGAAATCACTTGGCAGGTGCCTGGGATTGTAGGGTGACAAGTTGTGCTCTCCTTTGTCCTTCATTGATTCATTAACCTACTTGAGATCTTAGTGGCTTGAGTTCTAGCTGAAGTTCATGGAATAGATTGAGACTTATTGGAGAATTGATCATTTTGGTTCCTTCTCTTATAGCGCTCAGTTGTCGAAGGAGGAAGATGGTATAGAGCCAAGATGAGAAAAAATTTTTTTTGTAACTTTTACTTCTTTGTGTTTATAAACTATAGTGACATCCTCTAATAATAGTTGATGAAAACTTCCAAAATAAGAAAAAAAAATTAAAGCAAACATATATCTAAGGGAATATTCCTACATGCATTATTGAATAATTATGACTTTTTTCCTTTTGGTGGGGCATGCATTACAACATGCTATATTGTTGTGGCATTTGTTCTATGGTGTCTAGCCCATCACTTTGTGGTACACAAGTCCGAGCTATTGCTTCTCAAATTATCAGGATTTTATTCCTCGAGACTTATCCTTGACTTTTTATTGTTCTTCCTCGATTAAAGCCAGATGATGTTGATGCCTTATTTATTGAGGTCATAATGTTAACTCTTGATGTCTCACAGTCACATATAATCGAGATAACTTATGGAATGTCTAGAATAGTTCAACCTCAAAAAAAAATAATTTATGTGTACGTGGTTGCCAAACAAAGGTCACCTAGCCTCATGATAATAAATTTTGAGATCGCACGGCTTCCAGATAGCTTTTAGTCCCTCAACTCAACCAAGTTGAATCAGAGCTTTACGAAATCATGTTTATCAAGGCATTGTTGTGTCAAGCCTCAAGTTTTTGAGCATGCATGGAGTCATCCTGGCTTTCTTCTTGGTGAATCTTATTAACCATGACACTTCATGAGTTGATCAAATATTTTATTTTCATATATATTGAAATAAATTTTATAAAAATTATATTTGATGAAGTTCATAATTAGATCTCATGTAATGCTAGAAGTCTGTAAAATTAGGTGACATCAATGTTCACATTAATTAAGACAGGTAGGCCACATACCTTTGCCCTTATTAGTCCCACAAAAGAATAATAACATATATATAACCCTAAAGTCAGATTCAAAAGAAGTATATATGTCATGATAAATTTTATATATATATATATATATATATATAGAGAGAGAGAGAGATGTGTATATATTAATTTCTATAAAAAAAACTTTATATATATATATATATATATGATTAATATTTCTTGTTGAATGCAAAAAATTACGTAATAGCATCTTTGGATCATTATACGTACGTTGGTAGAAAAATCAAGCGAGAAAAGGTGTATAAATTTAAATACCACAAGCCTTTCAAAAGTCTAAGATATGGGATTATATATAACCATAAAATACTAAATTTTATTTAATAAGTTCAACTATGTTGTGACCCAAAGGTATCTATATATATAAACTGCATTGCGGCTATTCTAGATTAATTCTAATACATAAAATATTTGAGTAATATTCTATAAACTTGAAATTTCTAATTCAAGTTTAATTTTTGGTGATCTCAATTAGCTATAGCATAAGTATATTTTTTTTAAAAAAAATACTTGTAATAAATTCCATATTGCAAAGTAGACTACTTGCATGTAAGAAAAAAAAAATGTTGAATTATGAAACTATAAATTATAAGTTTAAGCTTTTAGATCAATTTTTAATTGAAATCAACAGGAAGATTTGATCGTTTATGAAATATTAATATCTATATAATTGGATCTGAATCTAAAACATGCCTAAATATCTTAGGTAAGGATTTGAAACAAGTTTTTTGGATCCAACTCCAACTCCAACTCATTGATCTGCTGCAGGTATCATCACTGTGCACCTCTTGTTCTTGAGGCAAAAGATATATACCACATCTAATTTTCTAATTAAAAGGACCTTCTACAAAAGAATGGCAACATGAGTTTTCTTTTTGATTTACACAGACATAAATTTTAGTGGTGGCATCTTCATTTGGTCTGATAGGCAAAAGGTTGGGTGGCTGACTCCAACTTTGTTTCTTTTGGTGAGTAAAATAATGCAGAGTACTGCTTTGTGGTAGCCCCCTCCTTAGTTACTAAGGAAAACCTTTTGAATAATAATATTATATTGTTCAATTTGAGAATTTTCAAAGAAGCATATTGTCATGGCCCATCACATATATCATTCTATTACATATCTATATATTTTGATCATCACACTCACAATTTTCCCATAAAATTTATGACATTTTAAGATTATTATCGTACATATATAAACCAAGAATACTTACATTCTTTTTTATATGAAATAATTCATCCTTTTTATTTAACTTAGAAGTATATCCCGAATTAATGAGCGCTCCTAATTATATATACTAATAATTTATTTTTTTTGAAATATGTCATTCATTTTCAAATGTGTTGCACTTAATATTTGATCTCTTAATTCGTTAATCTCTTAAGTGATTATTTAAATGCTTATGTATATGTCATCCATCACCAGTGGAGTTGGATGCAAATTAATGTTGGATAGCATTAATCTTTCATATTGTATTATTTGTTATATATATATATATATGCCATTCTCCACTCAATTAATGTCACAATTGCATATTCTTATTTGGCCTTTTAGTAAAAAGTTCTCTAGTGACATAATATTAATATTTATGGATCCACTATTTATTTATACAACAATTAAATGCATAATAAAAGGTTAGTCACAATAAATACATAAAATGCACCAAGAGATTTTGTTTTTTTTGGGGTTATGAGTCCCATTTGTATGGGGTGAAGTCAGCCTTATGAGTCCTCCCCTAATTATTGTTATTTAGGTTTTGTTTGATTAATTTCAGGTTATCTTTGCAATTTTTTAGTAATAATTATATGTATAATATGAAATAAAATAATTTATTATAATGAGATATATATATATATATATATATATATATATATATATATATAATATAATATAAAATTGATAAATTAAAATATATAAAAAATTAACTCAAATTTCATGCTACTTTCTTAATTTTTTATTTATTGCATGCCACTTAAATAATTAATAAAATATTTATAAAACTATAATTTGAGTTAAAAATGTTGACTATGAAAAGCTAAAAGAGTGATACATATAAGAAAATTTAAAAACTTAGGTATTGAGTAGGTGAAAGCAACTTTTTAAAATGATATATATGTAAAAATTCTTATATATATAGGAGTTTTTTTTAGCTTAGTGGGGATGAAACTTACCTGAAATTAGGAGATTCAGAGTTCAAATTAATACACACTGCTACAATTTCTGATTTGAGTGGAGGAATTGGTAGTCCTTGCGGCAAAGAATAAAAAACTCCTTATTTTTATTATTATAAATTTTTAGATTTATATTATTCAAGATTTTTAGTCATAGTTATTTTAGCAAAGTATGAGAGAGATGCTGTGTATGTATGATTGCATAGCTTTACCTCATAGACGCATTTAATTAAAATTGTGAAGCCCATTGCAAAAGGTGGGCTGTTACATATTGTATTAGAGTTGGCCACCTATAGTGCGGTAAAGTTTGATGACAAATAAAGTAAAAATTAGTGTGCTTGTAATGTTAGCCTATAGCAACTCAGTCCTAAATCAGTAAGGAACAAAGGGTGGGGCTCCAAACAAGATTCTAAATGAAGAGATATGCGAATAAAAATTCTACATTAATTATTCTTGTTGCATGCTCTTTTATATTATTAGTGTTGGTATTTTTTTCATTTTATTTTGTTCGAACTTTTGATTCAATGCTTCAATATTATCAACGAGGTATAATTCCCAATGTATGTTTTTTTTTTTTTTGTTATATAAAAACTTTTGAACTAAACTTTAGTGATGCTTCTTCAACTCTCCTACCTTCATTCTCATAACATGTGATACCTATCAAATATACTTTCATCCTCAATAATTGACAATATGTTATTCTTTTTAATGGTCATTTACTATAATAATGTCTATATATGCATTATTTATTATCCACCTATGTCAACATTATCATTTGACAGCTTTTTTATCACTTATTATATGGTAAAGTACATGTACTCATTATTTTTATTTTTAAAATTATACTCATGCTATTAAAATCTAAGTACTTTACATATATATTTAATATTCAAATTTTTGATATTACATATGATCATAGATAAAAAAATAAATTAATTAATATTTTAAATTTATCATAAATTTAAATAATATTATTTCATGTCTAATATAAATTTTAATTTTAAAATTAATTTTATTTACATCTTATACTTTTTTTAATATTAAAATTATTTTATTTTCTTAATATATTTATATATTTATTCATTTTTTTTACTTTTTTTAATTTAAAAATAATAAGTAAAAAATTATTTTTAGCAGGGAGATCTGGTGACAAGCAACTAAGAAGAAAAGCAATAAGAACACCAAATTTAGCATAAAAAGTTACCATATATATATATATATATATATGAATTATGAAAAAACACTGACCTTATAGGAAGGGGCGTGAAAGTGCACAAAAGAACTTTGTTAGGGATATTAATACAAGGTGAGTGAAAAGAAAAGAAAGAAATATTGACTTCTGATTTTCTCGAAAGATTTGATCAGCTTTAATAGATACAATAAATCTTGCTTTCATCGAGATCCTTAAGCGCACCATATATTTTATCGTTAAGTCTATAATTTGGTGAGGTGCTGAACATCTGCTCTACTAAATATATATATGTCGTTCATATTCGGCTCACATGCTAGGAAGCTTGTTCGACTTAGAATCCAAAGCTTAATTTATAATGATTAATTATGACTCGATTTACATTGACAATCTGCATAAATGATTAAAATTTCTCAATAATTTTATGTCATAATACAAACTTTAAATAAATAAATTCACTAACTAGTTTGTCAAAGAGATTAATTTAGTCATGTCATGAAAATTATAAAGTTATTTTGAGATATGTTTGTGATAAGAAATAAAATTAATTATGTTAAAAATTATGTACGATAAAAAATAATATTAATTGATGTATTAGGAATAATATAAGATATAAACATTAAAAATTACGTAAGATGTGATAAAAATTAATTTAATATTATTTAAAAAAATTATAATAAATGAATCTTTAGCATTATTATAATGATATATGAATCAAACATGCCCACATATCACATCCCATACAATTGTAAATATATTAATTAATTTTATTTCATAATCTATATAATTTTTAATATAACTAATTAATTATATTTTTCAATATATATATATAATCAAAATATTTTTCTCAAATATATTTTTTTTAAAATTTTAATATAACTAATTAATTTTTATCTCATAACTATAGACAATGACCATATATACTACATCATGATTTATACTTTCTCTAAATAAATATACTTATCTCAAAATCGACTATATAGATATCTTTATGCAGACGTGTTTATGTGTGTATAGGCACTACATTAATTAAATGTATGTTAATTTTACATATATTTATTCTTATATAAGCATAAACATCTAAAGTTGATTTGGTGCTCTTATGTTCTAGTGAAAAAAAAAAATTATTTGAAGCACAAAGTGATTTCAAATTTAAATTATATTATTATCAAACTTCTAAATTAGGCAATTTTTCTATCTAGGAGTAAAAAAAAATCTAGAATTAAAGTCAATCAAATTAAAGGAAACATAACAAATAACATACTTCACAATTCCCCAAATTATTAAAATAATAAAATTCACATTTTATATAAATATCTGTTTATATTTAATAAATTATATTATGTACACTATTATTATACTATATAAATCATAAATTATGTAAAATATTATACTTAATACACTGTAAATATAATTTTATATAATTTATAATATGTGAAATGTAATTTATTAATTGAATATATAATTATATATAAAGTAACATATTTAATATAATGTGTAAGTAAATATTACCATTTAAATTTGATTTAGACTCAACCAAAATTAATAGGCAAGTACATTTTAAGTTGATAGTTTATTCAAAATACTATAGTCAAAAAAAGGCATATAAACATAATTTTTGATTCAATATTCTGATTATATACATCCACATTTGTTATAATATATAAAGTAACATATTTAATATAATGTGTAAGTAAATATTATCATTTAAATTTGATTTAGACTCAACCAAAATTAATAGGCAAGTACATTTTAAGTTGATAGTTTATTCAAAATACTATAGTCAAAAAAAGGCATATAAACATAATTTTTGATTCAATATTCTGATTATATACATCCACATTTGTTATAATATATAAAGTAACATATTTAATATAATGTGTAAGTAAATATTACCATTTAAATTTGATTTAGACTCAACCAAAATTAATAGGCAAGTACATTTTAAGTTGATAGTTTATTCAAAATACTATAGTCAAAAAAGGCATATAAACATAATTTTTGATTCAATATTCTGATTATATACATCCACATTTGTTATAATATATAAAGTAACATATTTAATATAATGTGTAAGTAAATATTACCATTTAAATTTGATTTAGACTCAACCAAAATTAATAGGCAAGTACATTTTAAGTTGATAGTTTATTCAAAATACTATAGTCAAAAAAGGCATATAAACATAATTTTTGATTCAATATTCTGATTATATACATCCACATTTGTTATAATGTATATATATATATATAATGTCTGACAACTTGGGATTGTAGAGGACGGTGAGCGACCACCAAAGTGATGTTCATATGATTAAATTGGAATCACTTGAATAAATAGCGACTTTCTTATAAGGGATAAAATCACATATTGAAAAAGAATGAGGTTGTGAGCTAACGATAGAAAATATTATAATTAATTGTACTTAAGTTAGAGTAATATTAAGATACGTGACTCTTAAGAGGCACTCAAGTAATGTAATTCTAAATGTATTATGGGATATTAGAAAATATATAGTATACATAAATTAGTATCAATGTACATAAAATAATTTTATGATGAATATTTTTAATTAAAATATTTCTTATAATTACAATTAATTTAACTTAAAATTTGACTGAAAAATTATCAACTCAAATTGAATTCAGTATTATTTTTAAAAAAATCAAATCCAATATGAAATAAAAAAAAATTAGTTTCAAATTTTGTTCGACTTAGTTGAACTTTGAAGTGAGTGCTCAACATCAAAGTACAAAATAATTTTTTTTTTGGGTTGTTGCGCCCATGATCTATTGTATAAGTAGTAGATGATAATTTTTTAATATTAGTCTGTAAAAAAAGAAATCATTCGATATAAGTTATTCTTTAATTTATTTTTATAGCAATTTCGTGATATAAGCTTTTGAAACTTGTTTCATGATATAAGTTAGGAGTGCTATATTTAGCCTATTTTAAATTCTATAAAAAACGTTTAGGCATTCATGTAAATCATATTTTATCACAATGGAGGACACCATTTTAGAAATAATAAAAAATATTAGAAGATATAATATGAGGGCATGGATAGATTCAGATATAAGTTGGGATTTAAAGTAATGAGATTATTTTAGACTCAACATAGAATTTCTTGAATGTTTGATTTATGATAGATTTGAGATAGATTTGATCATATCAAGTAATTATGTTGGTCAAGATAATATTATATAAATCGTTTAATAATAAATAGGTTATGTTAAGTTAAAAAAAAAATTAAGAATAAGCAATATTTCATAAAATGAATTATATTATCCTTCTTTTTACAAAAAAAAATTAGTTTTTTTTTAATACCATTAAACTAAAACCAAAAGCTTATCCTAAAACTCGTGTTATACGTGTATATATATATATATAATTAATTTCAGGTTTATCATTTCTTCTTGTTTTTCATTTTAGATCAAAATAAGTCAAATGATTAGTCGACTTACCTGATTTTTAAGGACAGTCTTAAAGTAGTCAACAATCGACATCCAGATATTTCTAGATTTAATTAAATATGCACGAGTTCTACGTGTGAATACGTATGAGTCTACATCCGGTCTTTAAGAGAGGAAAGTGATGATAGAAATTGACATATATAGTCTTTTAAGATATAGTCAGTTAATTATAAAAAATTTAATTGGAAGAGAATATCAATTTAACAGACTTAATTGATCAAATTGTTTTGAGTTGAAGATTTTGTTGTTATTAACGTTGTCTTATGCTTGTAAACTACTTTAATTCCATGATATTCCATAGCTTAATATATAGTTGATGATCCAATTTGGATGAGCCACAGAAAAATCTAGTGGTAGAGTTATTTGAATTACTTTTCTTTTTTATTTTTGTTGTTTTTCTTCATAATAATAACAAAATTGCTACATCATGAGAGAATCATGCAAAAAATTTGCTTCAAAAGTTGTCATGGTCAGAGAATGGATATCTTTGCCTGTTCCAACCCAAGCTTCATAGATAATTTTTGTAATGAATATACGAGTAAATTATATTCGGGTCCTAAGATTAGGCTCGTCTTTCAAATTTTATGTATCTGCTCAATCAATAATTTTACAAAGATTTTTATTGTCCTTCAATTCTCTTTCTTGTTTTTTTTTTCCCTCTCTTTTCATATCTCTTTCATAAAGTTCATCTCGCTTTTTGTTCCCATCCACTCCCTATTTCTCCTCTTCCTCTTCAAGCTTCTTTTCTCCGATACTATTAAATTTTTTTTTTGATAGAAACACTATTGATATTTACACGAGAGAAGAAAAGTCAGAGAACGACATCAAAAAGATCATTAGAATATAAATGGAAACCGCTCCAATTGATGGGATAAACGGAAGAAGCTCAAGGATATACGTGCAATACAATTAAAAACTAATACCAATATGAAAGATAAGCCAAACATTGGGGACATGGATGTAATTTTCTTCATGTGATTACAAATTAATAAATAAAAGCTGACTTTTTGGGAAAGGATGCTAATCTCTTTGTGGTCAAATGCAATGGACTTCAATGATATATATCTCAAACATGTGGAGATAAGAAGCAACCACACACACCACACTTCAACAGAATATGAAGCCCCACTTCTGCCCCCATGTCTTTTCCTTCAACTAGGGCTCAATGGATTGCCTTTTTGTAGGGTGGGTTTACTTAATCAGGCTATTTTTAATTAGATCTTAAAGTTAAATATATATTTATCAATCTTTTAATTAAATTTATGAATAATTTTAAATAAAATTAATTTTATTTTGAGATATATATATATATATATATATGCATGTAGAAATTGCCATTGATTTGTTTTTCAAATTTTTTATTATATAGAACTTAAGATATTATTAATTTAATATTAAAATTTATATTTGATATAATCAGTATAATTAATTTTAATCTTGATTAATTTGGGTAAATAAGTAGGACCTTAATTTTTGAACTTTGGCTAAGTCTTATTCAAACATTAAAGCTTTTGTTTAGTTGGTGTTCAAGTTAGTTATAATAAATTTTTTTAAAAAATAAAGTAGCTTATATAATTCTTAATATATCAATTAATTTTATTTAATATTCTCGTAATTAGTAAATTTTATTTTTCATCACATATATATATATATATATATCTCAAAAATTAAAAGTTCTATATTTTTTATAAAAATTTAAAAAATGATCATGATTAATTTAAGTATCCATCAAACAGAAGCTAAGTTAATTTAATGTAGTCTAACAATATCGAAGTGCAATATGACGTTTAAATAACTTAGTTTATATGAAGGAAGATAAAGGGAGAGACTATTAGGGCCCTATAAGTTGACTATTATTCTAAAGGTATTGCTACATACGCGTTGTGAATAAAATAATATTAACAGCAAAAATAATTAAAAGTATCATATATAAGCTGTTGAAAGTCAATAATATGTGCCTGACAAGTAGCTAAGGGGGCGTTTGGTTCAATGTTATCTTGACGTTATATTATGTTATTTAGAGAAAGCAATTATTTGATTTAATGACATCTATAAATAATTTTATATAAGATTATAAAATTATTAATTAAAAGATGACATCTAAATGTCATAACATCTAAATTACATAACATAACATTAAGATAATAACGAACCAAACGCCCCCTAAGTATTTTTCAGCTTTAATAAAGAGCAGCATAACGAGTAACTTCTCTAAGTGAAAAATCATCTTGAATAGAAGCAGCAGCATATATCAATGATGAAACATCTGCGACCTCAGGACTCTAGATAAATGTTGGCATCTGAATCAACAAAAAATCAAACAATTAGCGGAATGGATCTACGTAGATTTTAACTTGGATATGTCGTTTTTACTATATAAATGACTATAAAAAAATTATATAAATAAGTGAAACAAATTAATTTTTTTTAAAAATATATTGTTTTCACTCATAATAAATTAAAAAATGGAAGAAGCATAATAAAAAGTGCAATACTGGCTAGTAAAGGACAAATTCTGAGATACATAGTTATGGGGGTCCTAAATATAAAAAAGTTCACATACGACAAAAGTCAGGCACTATAAATCTAGCTAGCATGCAGCAAGTGCAGTGCAGGATTGAAAAATTTAATGATTTATTATTGTTTTATGCATAAATGTTTCTAGTTATAATTGATGTATTTCAAAGGTAGATTAAGATAATTAAAAAAAAATTATTTAATAGAGCCTTTGGTTCAATATTATTTCAATATTATATTATATTATTTTTAAAAAATAATTATTTAATTTAATGATATCTTTAAATAATATTATAATTAATCACAAAAATAATATTATACGTTGACATCTAGATGTCACCCCAAACTGGACGACATCTCAAGATAATACCGTCAATTTGTCATTATAATATCAATAACTTTCAACTAAATAAAAATAATTTGAATAGCATTGATATTTTCTAATATCATAATATTGAATCAAACAAATGTTCATTGATGAATAACAATGAATTTAGATAACATGACATCTAAATAATATTGGCATAGAGATAACACTGAACCAAACGCCCCCTAAGTGATATTCAGATGTTCATATATATGATTAAAATATTTATCTAATTTGATATTTCTATGTTATAATTAGGGTGATAATATTTATATGATATTTTAAAATGATAATCTTGTAATTTTTTATAGTGTTATTTAAATAACTTATCAAATCATATAATAATTTTTTTGCAATAATGTGACATCTGATGCTTGTTGAAGGATTTTGTATAGTCATTCAAATGTCCGATTTATTTATTATCGAGAAAGTTGTAGTCTATAATCAAACATAAATTTCAAAAATATCCTTTGGAGAAAAAAATGACTTTTTTATTTTCAAATAACACTTTTATAGAGAAGAGCAAATGTAAAAAGCACTCTTTTCATAGAATCTTGTACATCTTGAAAGTAAATATTATTAGAGTATTTACGTTTTATTTCCCATAATTGCCATAAGTACCAAGAAATAGATTAAATATACGATTATATTCATATTTTATGCATATATGATATTCTTCTCTCAATTAGACTGTCATCAGAATGATTTAATATGATTGAGAAAACTTATTTTGTTCAATTTCAAGTAATATATGACTCATCAGCAAATTGGTTGGATATTAAGAATATTACATTTTAATTTTTTTTTTTTTGTATTTTATATATTTTTAATTTTGTATTTATAATTTAGATCCATTTAAATATAAAGCTCATGGTTTTTTTCATTCAAATTTTTCGCATAAAAATTTTTATGTGCTATCTATCTTCTTTACTATGTATTACACCTGTTGATCGTTCAGAAAAAAAAGAGATTTTTTTTGTTAAAGAAAAAAAAAGATTTCAGTCATCCTATACTTGATTATTTAATAAGATTATTTTAGGTTTATGTGTTTAATTATTTTAAAATAAAAATGTCATGAAGTAATTAATGTTATTTCATTTAGGTATAAAATTAAAATATTTTTTCACAATTCTTCACATTAAAAAATGTTTTATGTGAATTTTTTTTTAAAAATTTCATCACCATTGAAATATTTAAAAATTCTTTTATAATTAAATTTAATAGAATTCATAAAAAAAAATTATATGGAATAGTTGTTTGGTGAGAGGGGCTCATAGAAAATATTTTTGAAATATGGTGACCATACAGTAATAGCCTCTAATTAAAATGACCGTATAGTAATTAAAGTTAAATAAATAGAAATAAAAATTGTTAATAATAATTTTTTAAGATTTTTTTTTTTTTTTTTTTAAGAATTATTAGTATTGGATAGAACAGCGAGGCGTTGCGAATTGCGATATGGTGGCCCGGCGGAGATGTTTATAAATATGCGGGCGTGTGGCACCTCTGCATGCTTCTATCACGGGAGGCCTTTGTGGCCCATCGCTGGCTGGCTCGCTCGTCTTCGAGACTTTCTCTCTCCCCAGCACCGGAGTCGCTCTCCTTCTCTCTCTAAACTCGCTCATCGCCCGCTAACCTTCTTGCTCAACGGCATTCATTGCATTTATCTCACTCTCGTTTGGTTGGAAGTTGGAGAAGGCTTCGCTGGATTTGGTGGATTGAGAGGCGGCGGCGGCGCGGTGGAATGGATTCGAAGAGAAGCGGTGATCTCTCTTTCTCTCTCTCTCTACGATCTTCCCGATTTCCGTTTTTTCTCCGATTTGTTTTTATCGCTCTAAATTTTGGCAGCGAAAATATCGGCAAGTTGCTGCAGTCCCCACCGGAGGAGGCTATCGCTCTCCTTCTTCTTGTTTGCGAGTGCGGATTGAGGCCCTATGTGTCGATGGATGGATTGATCGGAAGGAGAGAGGGCGCCATGTATTTTAACTGCTGTCGTGTCGGTGTGCGGTGGGTGGAATTAAGGGACGGACGGCAAGTATGTGGACAAGGATCCTGGTTATCTTTTTCGTTTGTACCCCAAATTCTGCTATGCTTCAGGATCCCTGGCCCCCGTTTAACCTCTCTTTACTAGTTTTACTGCTGTAAATCCCCAATGCCGGTGCCATTCTGACCTTTTTACCTCCGGCGGAAAGCGCCCAAATTTTCGTTTTTTAATTAGGTGTGCGGGTTTGACTACCGGGATAAAATATTCTTCTGTACGGGGATTGATTTGGGGATTGATCAGCGGTCTCCTTTGATTCGTGTGTTCCTGTCTGTATGATCCGAGTAGGATGAAGCGTTCGAGGCTTGAATAGGACTCTTAAAGGGAGGGACTGAGAGAAAGAGAGGGAAAGGGTCCACCGCCTCTCTGTTCGCCCCCACCACTGCTCCATGAGCCAACCCCATCTCCCTTTTCTTTCTTTTCTCCACTTCTTTCTCTTTCTATATCTTTATGGCGCGCACAAAGCCCTGTTTTCTTTAATCGTGCACACGAGGTTTGGAATCAAGCTTGCCTTCTAGTTAATTGCATGCTTTGCTCTTCAGTGGAACAGAATGGAGTGAGGTTTTATTATAGCTACCTCTTGCTCTTCTCTCGCTAATTGCCCTTTCCCCTGTTCGAATGCAGCGGAGCCTCTGCGCTGCTAGGCTCTTGGGTGCATGAAGCTGGCCTCCGGCGGCCTCCGCACTGATCACATGCCGGGGAACAAGTATAATAGTCGAAGTCAGAGTAGGGTTGATAGGTTGCTAAGAGTGAGGGAGCTCAGAAAGTTCAGCAGAGGCTTCAACATATATGAAAGTGATGCTGCCGGCAGCAGTGGAGGTAACAGCAGCAGTGATTGTTGCAGGGATCCAGACTACCTGCCTGAAGCTGAAGATGGGGATGAGCATGATGATGAGATAATGGAGCCGTCCACAGTTGCTAGGAGGATGCTAGCTGATGGATGCTATTCATCAGAGGGGAAGCCCATGAAGCAGAGGCTATTGGTGGTTGCCAACCGGTTGCCCGTATCTGCTTTTCGGCGTGGTGAAGATTCCTGGTCGCTGGAGATTAGTGCTGGCGGTCTTGTCAGCGCTCTTCTTGGTAAGAGATATGATAGCTCTGGTTTACCTTATTTTCCGAAGAAGTTGTGGATGCATGGTTGTTTATTGTGATTTCTTTTCAGCTTGAGTGGTTTTCTAGTTCATGCATTTGATAATCTGAATTTGCTATATAGGTGTGAAGGAAGTTGATGCCAAATGGATTGGATGGGCTGGTGTAAATGTGCCGGATGAAGTTGGGCAGAGAGCACTTACAAAGGCATTGGCTGAGAAGGTTTATTGAAGTTGTAGCTTTTATCTGACTTTCATTTCCGTTGTTTCCTTTGTTGGCCTTGAATAGGCATCGCACTGTAACCCAATTCTCTTCCTTTCTTGGCTGGCAGAGATGTATTCCAGTTTTTCTTGATGAAGAAATAGTTCATCAGTATTACAATGGTTACTGCAACAATATATTGTGGCCACTTTTTCACTATCTAGGGCTTCCCCAAGAGGATAGGCTTGCAACAACTCGCAGCTTCCAGTCACAATTTGATGCGTATAAAAGAGCAAATCAAATGTTTGCTGATGTTGTGAATCAGCACTACGAGGATGGTGATGTTGTGTGGTGCCATGATTACCACCTGATGTTTCTGCCGAAATGCCTTAAGGAGTATAATAGCAAGATGAAAGTTGGTTGGTTCCTTCATACGCCATTTCCTTCCTCAGAAATTCATAGGACCCTTCCGTCTCGTTCAGAGCTGCTTAGATCTGTCCTTGCAGCTGATTTAGTTGGGTAAGCTTGTATTTCTTTTTTTTTAATTATTAATTTGAAGCTTGTGCTTGGCAAGTAATCTTGTATTGCATGGCACTGTAATAGATTGCAGAAACGTTTATGCCTCATGCTACTCTTCAATGATGTATTACTCATAATTAACCGCCAGAATTTTGCACCTCTCACTTTCTCATACAATTGCTATGGATTTTCTTTCTTTTTTCTGTTGGGAGGGAGGGAGAGGGCAATGGGATAGATCAACTACATGTATGTGTGAATAGTCATATTCATGCTCATGGAATTCTTGTGCTATATCTTCATATATTTATTTTCCTTGTTCAATATTTACCCATATAGTAGTACTATTTGCTAATATAGCATCGTAACATTCTTTTATGAATATAGTCCTGATGTAAAGTTTTGTACGGCCCTTGTTAGTGAAATTTGGAATTATGACTTGATTTGGAATAGATGGTACATATTTGATGTACACTTTTCTTTTTCTTTAAATCCAACTATATGGATGGATAATGTGTCCTAAGGATTGATGAATGATAACTATTCTTTTTTTCTTATTTAGGCTGGTTTGTACAGAATATGTTTTTGCAAGTATTTTGGCATGATAATATTTATGAAAATTGGTGTTTACCCTTAGTGGACGTTAAGTCATAGTAAGTACAAGATTCCCGCTTAATTTATATAGGAGCTTGTTTATGGGTTTTGTTGTTTTAAGTTTTGTTCTGATGGATGGAAATACATTTACATGAAACATATTGTTTTGGCTATGCTTGAAAATTGTATGTTATTTGCTGATTTACTGAAGTTTGTCTTTCTTTTGTACATTTGCAAAACAAACTCTTCTAGCATAGTGATTTGTCATGTACACGAACTGATTAGATCTTGCTGTAGAATGACAACCATCTTTCATTGTCATGCTATATAGTTTTCACACGTATGACTATGCAAGACACTTCGTAAGTGCATGTACTCGAATACTTGGATTGGAGGGCACGCCAGAAGGAGTGGAAGACCAGGGAAAGCTGACACGAGTTGCTGCGGTATAAATAATCATTTATCTGACTTGTCATTCATATAGGAATTATTCATGCAATGAATATAATTTCATCATTCAAAGCTTTCTTCTTCCTTGTACTATTTATTTAGAAGTATGGCTTAAATATTAATCAAGCTTTATACTTTTTGACTGCTTAATTTTTTTCCTTGCATACCTCTCGTGCACAACAGTTTCCTATTGGCATAGACTCTGATCGATTTAAGCGAGCTCTTGAACTCCCAGCAGTTAAAGATCATATCAATGAATTGACACAAAGATTTGCTGGTCGGAAGGTACCATAACTATTTTTCTTTATGACCTTGTCTCTTATGGAAATAAATCCAAGTGAGGTGAGAAAAATGATGTTGTCCATGAAATTATATGACTTAAATGATTCTGTTTGATTTGTCATCTCTAACATATGTAATGCTCAAACGCATAATTTCCTTTTCTAGATTATCCATACTGTCATTTTTGTTTAAATTTTTAGATTAAAATTTTTAAACTTTTATTGTTATTGTTTATGGCTAATCTTGTTGGTTACAGGAGAAAATGCTTTCCTTTTCTTGTCTTCTTCTGGTATTTGCTATTGCATTTTGCATATCATTGTCATGTTGACTAGGGATTGACTCTGTAAAGTTAAATTTTCATGCTTATCTAGCAAATATCCAAGTTTATAAGCACAATCCAGCTTCTTGGAGTGGTGATCAGTGACGTCATCATGCTTTTTTTTTTTGTTTCTCACCATGATCCTCATCTTTCCTGTGTTGATTTAGCTTTACTTATCCTTCATGGCCCTTTTTTTCCTGGCAGAGTTGCGATAGAATTTATTGCATATTGCTTCTCCATTTGAACAACTAAAAAAAAAAACTCAATTTTGTCCTACAAATTTTCCTTCCTATTCCTTAGAAACTAATCTTATGCATTTTGCTTTCTTTGCCAAATGCCTGAACATTTGAATCTTTTCTTAATCACCTTCTTTGATAGACTTTGTTAACTTGTTGCTTTTTTGTATGGGTCTGTGATAACTTGCAGTGTTCTTGTTCCTGACATTTTGATCGAGATTTTTGTACAATTTACACTTGCATTGTTGTCATACCTAAGTGAGGACCATCTAAGATATTTTGCAAACTTGGCTGTCCTTGACTGTAGTGAGTACAACAGACTCCAACAATTGACTAATCAAAATGCTAAGCATGGCCATCAGCATGGAACCGCTTTCTCTGTTGTGATTGCTTCTAACTATAGTTTTTAGACTTTGATAGTTTCATATGCCTATTAGATATGGGCAGAGCTGAAAGCCTGTTTGGTTTACAATAATATTTGTCCCTGTTTTAGTTATTCATTTATATAGTTATGTATGATGTGAAATAAAGTTAACTTATATTTAGATTTATGTAAGATGTGAAATGATTCTATTGAAGTATGTGTAGGAGGTGAAATCAAATTAATTTTTTTATATCAGAGTTTGTGTAGAATGTGAAATGAAATTTTTTTTATTATTGAGCATTCTGTTGAATCTGAATAATTCATGGATTTTTAATCCATGAGCCCAAAAGAAGCCTTATAATCTCCTATCTATAGTCCTCATAGATTTTCTATAAAGATAGTGTGATTATGACATTTTGTAGAACGGATTGGCATATCATGATAGGTCTTGGTTTGTCAGATTGGGAAATCATGATGAATATTGCTATAGTCAAATGCAAAGTGCACTAGCAGTACCTTATTATCAAGCACTAATCTGTTGAGCTATTATTTGGCAGGTGTGGCTCTGTTCTTGAAATTGTATTTCAAATCTTAAATTGTATCTTGATTTTGAATTTTTTGAATTTTTGTTGCTTAAGAATTTATACAGGTTCTTGCTCGTTCTTGCCAAGTTGCATGTCGCTTTAGTTCACCTTTAAATTATTTTAAAACTAAATTCTAAACCAAATATACTTTTACCTGTTTTGAATTTTACCAACATGCAACTTATTTGAGAATGACTGAGATTCTTGGATATGATTCAAGCTGAGAGCATCCTGACTTTGTCTGGGTGTGATTAAGCTGAGCTCAGGATTGGTGAAACGTGGCCTTACTTAGTTCATCAACCACCAACCGATATTGAGAGAGAAGAAAAGATCAGGCGATGGATGTTGTTGGTGGAGGTTGGATAGCTCTGTTTAGCAATCTGGTAAAAGCGGCTTTGACGGGTGTGCTGTTTGATTGATGCTGCATGTACCTATGTGTGCACGAGCATGTGCACATACATGCCAATAAATGCATTAATACTAACTTGTTGATGTGTTTGGATGAATTCAAAGTACTATGCTTTCCCATATTAGTTGCGATTGTCTTTAACAAGTGCTTTACAGTTGAAACCTATGTACTAGTTGAAATATAAACTAAATATGTCCTTGTATATCAGGTATTGTAATTGATATAGTGGAAAATATACTTATAAATTGATCTTAAGGTCCGAAAATCCATGGCATTCCACGTTTTCATTTTTTTGTGCTCTTTAAGAACATATAAATCCTAGTTCAGGGTAATCGTTTGATTATTCTGTTATCAATCAAGTGCATACTAATTTTATATGAATGGCTCCTATTCTTTGATAAGATCACACGCTGTACACAACCAATAACCAAAGAAGTTTACTGGCACACCAAACATTTTTTTATATATGGTATACAATATTCATATGCAATAACATGCACCATTGATAGCATTGATTGTACACGATATTTATATAAGCTTGTCTCAGAACCAAATTGTCTTTCATTTTTGTGAAGTTTTATTTCTTGCTGCTTTAAGTATTGTTGATTAAGTACAATGTTCTGACTTCAATTTTGATGTCTACAAAGGCAACAGCAACAACTACAAGTCTTTAGTACCAAACTAGTTGGGTCAACTACATGTATTTTTGTGCTGGAAAGGAGAAGTGGAAGCTTCCACATGATTGGATAGGAGGCTAGCTCTGGGCATTGATATTATGCTTTCCCTATTATTATCTTATTTTCTTTGTCCTAGAACACTTAAACCAACAAATACCAACCACTTCTTTCCAGTCGCTTTCTTTCACAACATACACAAGCAAACACATTACCTTGTGAACAAAGTGAGGATTCAGATGCTAATTGAAACTATTATTGCCGATTTGCATCAGCAAAAATATTATTGGAGATGGCTAGACTTTAACAAGGCCATTAATTGCTTGCAGCTTGTACGCATACCATAGCAGACCTTACCCTTTTTTTAAGAAACTGAATGCATGATGTGTGGCTTTTGTGCATGATGCTTATGCTGTTGGTCTTCTCAAGGAACAGGTGATTTTCTTCTTTTGAATTAGAGGTCTTAAACTACTTGCTCATTTAATGAAAAATTTCAACCTGAATTGCATTATGGTGAAGGGAATCTACTCTTACCAGAGAGGTTATAGCTCTCTTTGTGCATTTAGAAATGTTTTGACATATTTTAGAAAACTGAATGCATACTTTGGGATCTTTGAGCATGATGTTTTTACTGTCATTATTCTTAAGAAACTAGTGATTTTCTTTTAGAATCAGAGATCTTGAACTAGGCTCATTTAATGGAAAATTCCCAATCTGAATTGCATTTATCATTAGGTGATCCTCTTCATGTGATTTTAGTCCTTTATGTGCATATAGAAAGGTTTCAAGATTTATTGTCAACTTTATTTTTTTCTTACCATCTCCGTATATGTCAGGTGATGCTTGGAGTTGACCGTCTTGATATGATTAAAGGAATTCCGCAAAAGATTTTGGCCTTTGAGAAGTTTCTCGAGGAGAATCCTGTATGGCGTGATAAAGTTGTCTTGCTGCAAATTGCAGTTCCGACTAGAACAGATGTTCATGAGTGTATGTTCTCCTTGCTTGAATTTTTTTGTGACATGGAGATATTCAATTTGCGTTTCATGTTCCTGCTCTTCTTATTGTGATGTTGCAAATGGTTGAATTATTGGTTAGTATACTTATGTTTAGAAGGCTAGAACATAGTAGGATATTAAAAGAAAATTTGACCATTATCATCACTGTGATTTTCATAACCTAGAACTAACACATATAGTACGTAAAGAATTGATTAGAGAAGAATGATTCATGTGGCCGAACGAAGGCTAATAATGATGAAATGATCATTGTCATCGCTCTTAGCTTAATTATATGATGGGGGAAAGGAAATTAGATTCTTGTGAGTTAGATTAGTAGTTTTATATTTGTGTTGGACTAGTTTAGGTATTTTATTCTTATTTGATATTGTATCTTCCTTACTGGTGGGGACACCACGATCGACCGTCGATTCATTTCTGGCAGAGTTTACCGTTGACGGCCGAGATCTAGCCATGCTGCTTCGATTTGTGATTGATTGACTATTAGGACAGATTGGGAAAGATGGATGCTGCGGATCGCTGACTCGATGGATTAGAAATCTCCTATTCATTCTGATTGATTGGAGATTCCATTTTGGGATGATTTTATTTCTCGCATTTATTTGGTATTAGTTGTTTCTATTTCAGTGATCATTATTTTAGGCATGTTATTTAGTATTTCCTCGTTTGTGTGAGGAATTTAGTATATTATGTATTTCTCTTTATTGAGTCAGTCTGTATGGAGGCCTATATAAACGCCTCCCTGTTACTCTTATTTTTTTAAATGCTGAATAAATCTGATTTGTGTTTCCCTTGGGATTATTTGATTCTGGAATGAATCGATATCCTGGATAGGAAAGGGCTTGGGCCTTGGGTGAGAATCCCTAAACTCCACCAGCTCTAGCTCCTCCCTTCCGGGTTCGATTTCATTCCTCTTACATCAGCTCACCTCATTCTCGTTCACCCCGCCTGCTCGTTTGCGTTCTCAGATCTAGCTCGCCGACTCCAGTTCGACGTGATAACGTCGCTAGATTTTCACGTCACCGACGACGTGCCTGCGCCGACTACGTCGACGTGGGTACGCAGTTCCACTCGATCCTGTCAAGCACGCCCCNGGCGCCTGCTGCGCGCACGCGCCCCTGCGCCCACGCGCCCTTGCGCCGTCGTCGCCAGCGTCACTGTCTTGCGCGACGAGTCACAGCCCGAGCCTTAATTTTCGGGGAAATTATAACGTGGTCCCTGAATTTTCTGACTCAGGTACGACTTTCAATAAAACTTTTAATCTGGTAAAATTGTTACAGGTTGATTGTTGCTTTTTTGTTAGAGGTATTGTCCGCTTTGGCTTTAAGAAAACTGTGTGACTTGAGCATTTCCCAGGAGGTCACCCATCCCAATGCTACTCCAGCCCAAGCACGCTCAACTATGGAGTTTTTCATCACTAGTCTCACGGTTTTGCCTCAAAAGACGCCTTTACAATTTGAGATCACATTATCTACTTATACAACTCAGGATCTTCCTCTCCTTCCGATGTGGGACGATTCATTCTTGTGCCCCTCTCATCACTCATTATTCGACCTAGAAGCCTGTCAGGAGCCGCACTTTGCCTCAGTGATTCCTTTCTCTTAGGACATCACATGACAATCACTCCCCGTCCTCTTCGGCCACGGGCGTCACAGGCCCACCAGCTTCCGCCTGGTTTGTCCTCGAACCACATCGTACTGCAGGAGGTCGGCTCTGTTATTGAGTATATTTGAATTCAGGTTACAGTAATTATGTTATTTATCAATTATATTTTGTTTGCATTGAGTTAATTGATTTGAGTGCGATTTAGATGAAACTAAGCTTAACCTACTAATATGTATTTGATCTCTCATCTCACTTATATATTCCGTGATAAATTGAAAAGTAATTAAATAAATTTTATGATATTATCTTAAATTTAAAGTTGTTTGAAATTTAATAGTTATTAAATAATATCTTTATTTTTTCACTTTAGATTATTTATAATGTTTGAAATTTAATAGTTATTAAACAATATCTTTATTTTTTCACGTTAGATTATGTATAATGTTACTTTTAATAGTATCAAAATTGTTAAAGAATGTAAAAATATAATTAATTTAAAAAATATTTGAAAGATATTTTTGAAATTCATATCAACAATGTGTATAAGTTATTCTGNATATATATATATATCACTGCTGTATCTCGACATATCCTTATTCTACTTTTTAAGTTTGACGTATTATCGTATTCGTATCGTCGTATTGTACTTGTACTTCATAAGTTTAAAATAAGAGTGAAATATTATATTAGCATAGTTATTAATGGCTGAGCTGTTTCATTTACAATGTGATTTTCTTATGCCTTTTGAGGCTAGACTTGAGCAGTAGGAGAAGTATGCTTGTGCTTAAGCTTTGAGTTTTCTAAGTTGGTTTATTTTATTGCCTTCTTGAGAGCCTAGTCTAGTCCCTGTCTTTAGGCTTTGGGCTTCCTACTTATGGTGTGAATTTTTATCACCATCTTCTTTCAAAGTTATACCTTCATAAAATATATGATATAAGTTAAATAACGTGGTTATGTAAATGTGATGTCAGAATGTGTTTCTATTCATAGATTTCTTGGATGCGTCCATTTCAAGCTTTACTGTGCAAGTCCAAGCTCAGGGAGGTTTTTGATAAGGTTGTGTTCAATTTCTATGGTTGCAAGCTCACTATTGTTAATGTCAGGCTTGGCTAGTCCGTAAGGCCTCCAGTGGTTGGTCAATATACTTTGGAGCTTCTGACTTGAAATTTTGTTCATGTGAAAAACATTTTTTTTTTACATTAAATATTGATGCTGTTGTATTTTCTTTCATGTTCGCAGAAAATGCAACTTGATATTTTAATGATCCTCCCTTTTGAGCTTATTTTCTGTTACTGTTTAACATCATTCTTTTTATGGTATGCAGATCAAAAGCTTACCAGCCAAGTTCATGAAATAGTTGGGCGTATTAATGGTCGGTTTGGTACGCTAACTGCTGTTCCCATAATCCATCTGGTTTGTCTTCATTACTCTATACTAGCTTTATTGGTTCTTTTGGTACTTTTGAAGATGTATTCTTTTGAAGTACCAGTATGCCAATTCCAGGGAGGCAGTTGTTTGATTCCATCGACATCCGTTCATTGTACGTAGTAGGGTATTGTAATGGGAGATATCTCTTCTGTTTTTGAACAGTTTTCAGAATTGATATTGACTTACCATAAACATTCTTATGTGTGGTGCTTATTTCCTTTTGCAAACTTACACTTTCTTGGGCATGGAAGTGAATATGAGAATATTTGGTGGAAAACGCTCTCCCACAAATTCAACAAATTTTGAGTGGAAAGAGTTGGAAAATCTGCTAGAGTAGAGCTACCTGTATATTGTGGTTCAGTAACAGCAAAATTAGGCAAACATAATGATTTGTCATGGTTCTCATGAAATATTGACTTTTGATACCTTTCTTCTAATAAACTTAAGTTAGTAACTATTGAATTTTACCTTATGTTCACATTGAAAATAATAATAATAATGGTAATAATGGTAAAAATTCTCAATCAAAGTAAAATTTATTTAATTATTTCATAAATAATAATCTAAATCTTAATTAATAAAAATTAAATAATTAACACCTCAAATATTAATAAGCAATTTTCTAATTACTCCTTCCTCTACTTGCCATTTTATGCATATCACTTTTTCTTTTTTTTTTAAATTAATGTTTTGACTTCATTGACACTCTTACCTACTCATCTTCTCTTTTCTTCATTCACTCGTACCTACCGATCATCTCCTTTCTATATAAGCCATTCTCATAGATCATTCAAGATATACAAGCTTACTTCATAAGCTCTCCAATTTCTAGATCAAACACCTATCTTACTCAACTCTCTCCACCTCATCTTTCTCCATCTCTTTTCATTCTAATCATCTCATCTCACCTCCATTACCTGTTTAGTGCGTTCATTTTCATAAATAAGTATTAATCAAAAACTGCCAACCAGCAAAGATTGGTAAGCCAAGCCGATTATTTCCTCTCTCTAATTTTTTTATCTCTATACTTTTTCATACCTACCTTCATTTCATGATAAATACCTATGTTTGTTGGTTCCACTTTGAAAAAAAAAAAATTATATAAGTCTGGGGGCTTTATCAAAATAAAGTTTCGGACTTAAATGAAATTATATCATAAGAATTTGTAAGAATAATAAGTTCATACTTAGTAATCTTTGTGAGACAATTAGCCTATGAATACATGATTTTTGAGTTCTTGAACTTATAATTCATATGAATTTTCTAATTTTCTTAGAAAATTACATATAAGCTTAAGGAGATTTCAAATGCTCATCTTCTTGATTATAAACATCAAATCTAGAAAACATGAGGGTTTAACCCATAGTTTTTGATTTTTAAATTCCATCTGAGTTTAAATGCCTCATTTTATGCTAAAATTGAGTATTTTCTTACCTTTAAAATCTTTTTGCTTTGGCCTATAAAAGGCCTTCACAAATCTTCTACGAAATATTTACTTTAAGCATCTACTAAATCTATCTTGCTCCTGCAAGAGCCTAAACTATATGGTGGCATACATTTAATAAGCATATTAAAACATACAACTCTTTGAACTTGTCTTATTTTGCAAAATTATAGTAGTGGTAGTCTCGTGCCTTGCAACGGCACTACTCTACTAATCTGGACAATACGCCCACTAAGTAAATTTATCATGCTCCTGCAAAAGCCTAAATTGCAGGGTGAGATATATAAGCATGTCAAGGCACACGGTCTCTTGAACACGTCCTATCATAGTGGTGGTCATCTTTTGTCTTACTACATTACTCTACCAAATTGTGTAACATCCTTTTATGAAAATTTATCTTGCTCCTACAAAGCCTAAATTGTTGGGCTGGGTTCATCAAGGGTTGTATTGGTAGTTGTTACGAGAAATCAACTATCTCAAATAATAAGGTTAATCCTCTTGAATTATAACAAATGGAATTGCTCATACAAGATCTTAAACTACAAGGATAAAGAACTGCATTGATAAAGTATGATGAGATACATAACTCCTCAAAAAACATATTTTATCATGTTTTATTATTATTACAGCCTTGTGCCTTCCTATGCTACTACTTTATCAAATTGTGCAATACTCATTTAAATTAATCTTCATACATATGAGATTATAAGTTCTTCATAAAACGATAATGCCTTTGATTAAATCATAGTCTATCTTAGACTTCGTGACGTTTACTCCTTGATAAGACACATACCTTTTGTCTTTCATTCCCAAACGAAATGGGTAAGGGCCTCCTTAAAGGTTGCGACATTGGTTAAGCCTGAATCCCTTGACATGACAAAGTTATTGGTCAGTGAAAATTCTAAACTAGATAGAGGCTTTTGTATAAGCCATATCATAGAGAAAACTTAAATCTCGTCAACCCTGATTCACTGAAATATTCTTGGACGATAGATTTCATAGTTCTTAATGACTTATTTTGTAGCCATACAATGCTTAAGTGAATCAAATTCAACTTGTAATCCCAGGATGATGGAACTATGGGATCTTGACGGGGTTTTTTATTGCCTCTTAACCAATTCAAAAAACCAAATCTAAGTTAGTGATCAAACAAAATTCGATTCCTTTAATCGAATGTTCTCTTCCAAATGGGAAGGGGTAATTAACTATAAGTGCATGCTTCTATGAGAAGCCTTCGTACCCAGAATCTAAAATTTTAAGGGTGGTTCTCTTTAGGTGAATTTCGTAAACTAATTTGCTTTCTGAAGATGTATTTAACTATATGTGCATTTAAATTAATTGCATTTTCAGAGCATGTATCTTATCAGATTAAGCAGTTAAATGATGCATCAGGACAAAGTTATTAGGACGGTGCAATACATTTGTTCTGCATGGTATCAACAGAACTGTTTCTCGCTGAATCCTTTGATAGAAAAAATTTGGTAGATTAAATTCTCACATATTTGAAGAGAACTATTCACTGATAAAAAGAAATAGCATAAATATTTTAGCTAAGTTGGAGTGTTGCTTAATTCTATTGTGGATACTTTTAAAGTCTTAAAAAATCGCATTTTAATTTTAGTAAATAAAGGATATATAAACTTACTGAACAAAGCAGCTTCAAATTGTAACCAACCAACCTCATGATAAGTTTATTTTTCCTTTTTTTACTGTAACCTTTCAAAGAAGTCTGTGTGGCTAAGAAATCATTGTTAATGGGTCCTCTATTGGATAAAGACGTTCTTCACAGTAATTCAGCTTAACTAATAAAATTCCCAACCATATGACATTCTTAAAAATTGTGTTCAAGTTCAAGGAGTTGTGCATGAATGTTGTATTTTTAAGCTATGCTTCTGGTTTTGCAGGATCGTTCCCTTGACTTTCAAGCATTATGCGCTTTATATGCTGTCACTGGTACTAAAACTCTTCTTGATTTTATTGTCTATAAATTGTTTATTATTTTTTCTTTTGTTTGTTAAGATACCTCTCACTTGGATGGGAAGATTTTATTATAATCCTATTTGACCGCTTATGTATGTTAAATCTTCGGTTACTAACTGACCTAAAAGCTTAAGCTTGTAGGTAATGGCTCAAGAATAATTTTATATTCTTACGTGACCCCTCATGTGCAAGCTAATTTACTTTGCAACGTGGAAGCAATTCAGCATGGGCCTTTTTTTTCAACCTTATGCTAGAGATAATTGAGTTCACCAAGGTTCGAACTTATAATATTTAGCTGTAATATCTTATTAAATCTCTAGTTACCAGTTGACCTAAAGATTAATCTTGTAGGTTATGTCCCAAGAATAATTCTATGTTCTTATAATGTTATATGATAGTGAGTATCGGGTAATTCAGTGACAAAATATCCATAAGATAAGTGTAGTTGTGATGCGAATGCCAGGTTAGATGAGTGTTCACTCTAAACTAGAATGCGTTAGAAAAGATTGTATTAAGGAGGTGGGGGTGGCATCTAAAATGTTGGAGAATTGTTTAAGGTAGTTTGACCATGTTCATCTTCGATTTATGGAGGTTTTGCTTAGAAGGATGACGGGATCAGTTAAAGAGAGGAATAGGACGATAAAAAATGTCTTGATATGACACTTGCGCATAGAAAATTATATATTATTTCTAGAGTTGAATAGAGAAGAGAGATCGATAACTAGTTTAGGATCAAAGTTATTGTCATCGCCCATTGTCTATGATGCAATGTGTGTATTTGTGTATGTGTGTATGTAATCTATGTGTGCAAGTACAAGTGCATGTTTGGATGTGTTTATTTTATAATTTTCTTTATGCCTTATATTTGTTCTACTTGATTAGGTTTTAGCAGCTAACTATTAAAATGTAGGGCAAATTACTAATAGGTCTCTTTAGTTTATCTGTAATTACATTTTAGTTCATATTTTTAAAAATTCTTCTATTGGGTCTCTATTCTTTAACTAATATTACTTTAAAGATTCCTAAAATAAAAATTATTAGATAAAAGATTCAAATAGATGGTTTTCATATTTATCTAAGGAATGTTCTATATATTCATTTGCAAAATTCTTGTTTTACCGTCTTGCTATTTTATCCACTCCCCTTTCTTCGTCGTTGCTACTGTCAAACCCTAGGTCACTACTGCTGGCGATCCCAGGCCATTGCTGCTAGGGGTGAGCAAAAAAATCGATAGCTGTCAAACCAAACCGAAACCGCATAAAAAACTCGAAGTTTTTAGTTAACCAAATAGATGGGTTTGATTTCTCTTTCTATTATGTGGAAACTTTCAGATTTAGGTTTGGTTTTGCACCATCGGTTAACTGAATCGAACCATTAATCGATGTATGTTAAAGTGCTATAATAAATTATTAAGACTTTGGGCTTGTTTGGTTGGAGGATAAATTTGAGTAAGGAAAGAGAAAATATTTTATTTTATAGAGTTGATGGGAAAGAAATTTATTTTAATATTGGGAGGTATGTAGAATGTGAAATAAAGTTGATTTTAGGGTTGGAATTTGTGTTGGATGTGAAATAAAATTATTAAAATTTATAATAAATTAAAAATATTATTATTATATTTTTTGCCTAAAATTAGGCAAATGCCAAACAATCCCTTTAGGCGAGAAAATAGAACAACGTGTTAACTCTTTAAAGTTCTAATGAAATAGTCTTAATATTTTATATTTGTTTCTTTGATTTCATCTTTGATAAACAGAGATTTCTTGTTATGTGATAAACATAGCTAGATTTGTAAGATTAAAAATTTAAAATATGATGGTCGATTTTACTATAATATTTATATTTATATTATACATTATTGTGAAAATTTTCTATTGTTGCAAATATTTTTTCAATGTTGCTTGTATAATATATTATCAGTGTAAAGAAATTATTGTTTAAAATTAAATTGTCAAAGGTGAAGTTATGGTTAAAATTGATTATTGCTGTTAACTGAACTGAAAATTCGATTAACTGGATCATCGCTAACTGCTATATCGGTTTCGATTCCAGTTTTTAGATGTGAAAAAATCATCAAATTTGATTTTTTTTATCATAAACAAATTAACCGTCCACGATTAGCCTTAGCTGCTACCACCAAAGCCCATCTTGCTGCCTCGTTCTCCTCCACCAACTACTACATTTGAGGTCCCCTCCATTGCCTCCTTCCCTTCCTCGTCCTCTACTTCCTCTTCCTCCTTCGCTATTATTGCTGCAACAAAGAAATCTACATCTCTCTCACATGCTATCTCTCTCTCTCACTTGCCATTAGATGAGCAATGGCAGGGATGATTGTGAGCAAAAAGATGGGTTCGACACTCGGTGGAGGCGGCAAAGGAGAATGAAAAGGCAGCTTGGGCATTAAGGTGATGAAGGAGGTAGATGAGAGTTTCGAAATATTAGGTAAATGAAGGATTTTAGAGATTTGAAAATTAGAATGCATAGATTTTAGGAACTAGATGAAACATTAAAGGTAAAATTGGAAATTTGCTAAAGCTAACTACGAAAGGACCTCAATGTAATATTAGGTAAACTCTAATGACTTAATAGAAGGATTTTAAAAAACGTGGATCAAATATAATTATGGGTAAACTATAGGGGCCTATTAGTGATTTTCCCTTAAACTGTATTGTTCACTCTATGTCACATTGTCTTTAGTACTCATTCAAGGATTCATGTTATCTTGCTCGTGTACTTTGTTACATGCTATTGATTTTGTGATGTCTATGCTACATTGGCAATTTTGCTTTAAGTTTCAAATTACAAATTATTTTTAGTGAGGATTGCTCTGCTCATTATTGTTGCTCAATTGTATTGGTTGAAATCTTCATCCCATATTGCAGCAGAATATTGATCCCATCACATTTTTATGTTCTTATCATGTTCAGAACCTCTATTATTACCATTTTAGTTTGACAATTTAATTTTTACAAAGCCTGATCTTTTCTGTATGTTCTAGATGTTGCTCTTGTCACATCATTGAGGGATGGCATGAATCTTGTAAGCTATGAATTTGTGGCATGCCAAGGTGCTAAAAGGGGAGTTTTGATACTTAGTGAGGTAAGTATCACCAGATCGTCGAGTTTAGTTTTATCTCTACAAGTTCGATGTGAAGTATATGTTGGTTGTGAAATAAAGTTGATTTTTGATATTTAATAATATATAAGATGTGAAATAAATATAAAATTTTGATAAAAGTAATTTTTTTAAGAATTTGAGGGTTTTTGACCATCAACCAAATAAGGATAATAACTAATTTTGTTTCATATCATTTACAATTTTAAATAAAAAATATTTTCATCTAAATTTAACTTTAAACTTATTAAAATTAACCTTTTGCAAACAAACAAGCCCTTAATCATTATTGTTGAGCTATTACACAGCTCTTTTTGTACACTGCGATGTACTGATTTTGACTATAACAATGTATTATTTATTGTGTTTTCCATCTGAAATGTTAATAAAAGAAGCTTTAGTTTTTTGCGCCAAACAAAGCTTGTTTACTTCATAAAAATTTATGGATTTGACCTCTGTCTAAAATTCTGAGAACGTTGATATTCATTTTTCTGGGTGAATTCATCAGGTTTAATAGGTTGACCCAAATTTCTGAATTCAGGGCTTGTGTTAATCAGTATCTTAGAATCATGGCTTTCTTATGGTTTAGGGTTTAAGGTTGGATAAATTTTGTAAGAACTTTGGAAGTGTTCTCAGAATCCTGCAACTTTAATTTGTACAAACCTTCTTTGCAATGCCTTATTTTAGTTTCTTGAAAAACCACTCAATAGAAGTTGGTCAAAATTGTGGGTAGTAGACTAGTAGTGGTATGTTTGCATGACGACATTGGCAAGGGAGAAGAATAATACGCAGTGTGTAAATATGTAATTAATTATGAGATGGATTCTAAATGCTAGATGCGGCAACTATCCCATTACAATAGGCTTTGAATATGGCATTTGCTTGGATACCACTCTGATTTTTTTTTTTAAGACACTAAAGAAGGAGAAAGACAATTATATAGGATTGTCAAGACAAGAGATAGAAAAATTATAGATTTAATTGAAGTAAAATGTATTAAAGATGAAAAATCAAAAAGTACTTTTCATAGAAGAAGATATCAAAGATAGATGGATGAGTTACTTTCAAGTTTCAACAACTTGTCAATGAAGGTTGTGAAAATTAAATTAATCTTTCGGAATTCAACACCCTAAAAGAAAGTAAAAATTATTCTTACATTCGATGTATTAATAAAGCTGAAGTCTAAAAAACTTTAAAGAAGATGAAGTATAAAGAAGCAGTAAGACTAGATATTATCCCAATAGATGTTTGGAAGTGCTTAGGAGATGAAGGAGTTTCTTGGTTCACTAGATTGTTTAATATGATTTTAAAGATTAAAAAAATCTCAAATGAATGGAGAAAGAGTATATTAGTACCTATTTATAAGAATAAAGACGATGTACAGAATTGTGTCAATTATAGAGGAATTAAATTAATGAGTCATACTTTAAAATTTTGGGAGAGGGTGATCGAATAAAGGATACGCCATAATACTAAGGTATCAGAGAATCAGTTTGGTTTTATGCCAGGTAGATCGACTATAGAAGTCATTCATTTATTAAGAAGTTTAATGAAAAAATTTAAGGAGAGAAAGAAAAACTTACATTTAATTTTTATTGATTTGAAAAAAGCTTATGATAAAGTTTCAAGAGAAGTACTTTGAAGAGTTTTAGAAAAGAAAGGGATTTGCACTGCTTATATTTAAGTTATTAAAGACATGTATGAAGGAGCTGTTACCTGTGTTCAGACACGAGGTTTGACTAAGGATTTTCCTATTACAGTTGGATTACATCAAGGCTCGGCTTTAAGTCCGTATCTTTTTTCTTTGATTATGGAAGTCATGACTGGACATATCCAAGATAAAGTGCCTTGGTATATACTTTTCGCAGATGATATTGTCTTTGTTGAAAAAACTAAAGAGGGAGCTAAAGCGAAACTAGAGCTTTGGAGGAATGCTCTAGTATCTAAATGTTTTCATCTCAGTAGATCAAAAACTGAATATATGAAGTGCACATTTAGTCAAGAAAGAAATACTTATATTGAAGATGTGACAATTGATGATCAAATTATCAAGAAGAGTGAGCACTTTAGATACCTTGGATCAATTATATAAAATGATGGTGAAATAAATAATGACATTAGTAGGATTCAAGCAGGATGAGTAAAATGGAGAAATGCTTCTGGTGTGTTGTGCGATAGAAAAATTTCATCCAGAATCAAAGGTAAATTTTATAAAACTGTAGTAAGACCAGCGATAATATATGGTGCTAAATGCTGGCCTGCAAATAGGAAATATACAAATAAAATAAATGTTGCAGAAATGAGGATGCTAAGGTGGATGTGTGGGTATACACAAAAGGATAGAATGAGAAATGAGTATATCCGAAAGAAAGTTGGTGTTGCACCAATTGAGGATAAACTTAGAGAAAGTCGGCTTAGATGGTTTGGACATATAAATCGTAGGCCAATTGAAGCTCTAGTTAGAAAAATTGAGTTATTGGATTTTGCCCATATACAAAAAGAAAGAGGGAGAGCAAAGAAGACATGACAAAAAACTATAAGGAGTAATCTTAGTTACTTAGACTTAGATAAGAATTTGGCACTTGGTAGAGCGCAGTAGAAACAAAGGATTCATGCAGCCGACTCTACCTAGTGGGATTAAGACTTGGTTGTTGTTGTTGTAGATACCACCCTGAATTGGAACGTTTGCAGTTACATGAATGCAAAATACCTAAAGGACATCAGCTGATTGAGGAAATATCATGTATAAACACAGCTTCATAGCTTTACAAGTAAAAATCATTTGAATGGCTTTGTCTGTGGTATTCTATGACCACCAACCACCTGTACCAAACTAGATAAATTTTGGGTATAATTATGTGCATTCCTCTCAAATCCATGTGACTTTCATATTTGGACCCTTATTCTTTAATGCTTCATTTAAATACCCAAATCTACATAAAGTTAACAGAATCGGGGTTATTTTGTTGTGTTCATTTGAATTTCTACGAGTGATTTAAAGATTTGGATCCAAATGTTATATGATGACATTACAGGCGTACACTTGAAACTGCCCCAATTTTTTCTCTCTCTATCTAAATATATATTTTTGTGTGTATGTAGGTATCCATATAATTGCTTGTTTTGTTCCTTTTCTTTTTGGCTCTCCTATAATGCAGATAACTTTATAAAAGCCGTTTTTCTCTGATGACCTAAGTTGGTATCTAGTTTGCTGGAGCAGCACAATCTCTTGGAGCTGGTGCCCTACTTGTAAACCCATGGAACATCACTGAGGTTGCTAACTCAATTGCCTATGCTTTGAACATGCCAGCTGATGAGAGGGAAAAACGTCACAGGCATAACTATGCTCATGTTACCACACACACAGCTCAAGACTGGGCAGAAACATTTGTAAGGTAATGATCAGACTGATGTTGCTTAATGTGAACTCATAGCCTATACTTTTAGTAGCTGGAATGAATGCTTGTTAATGCTGATGCCGTTATGACACTGTATCAGTAATCTTTATAAGTAAACTGAAGTCAATGTGAAGTCAAATTGCTTTATAGAGCACCTAGTCTCTAATTAAATTCTCTCTCTGCCATCCCCACTTCACAACTGCAAACATATGCATGTAATTGTGCTCACAACTCAGATGTTATTCCAATCTCTGCAAAGATTTATGGTTTTGATCGAAATGTGCATTTATTGTATTAGAAATGTGTATTTGTTCTTTCTATGTGATGAAATGTGAAAATTAATCAGATTTTCTAGTTCAAGCGCTATATCATTAATTATGTGTTTCATGTATTTCCAAATTAAGAAAATAAAATGGTGGTCGATTTTGATTTTCTTTTTGCATATTTATTTCTAATATATTGTTCTAACCCTGATTTATTAATCTTTTTTGTTAGAAAAGAAAGCATTGGTAAATTGGATAAAATTATAAATTTGATGGCTCAAATAATTTGTAGCCAAAATTTGTAGTACATCTTTAACAATTGTATAGATTTTAGCCTGCTTTATCATGTCTACCACCACTATTGCCAATGATATTTTTTAAATAATTTTGTTGCTTCGTTATGGATTTTAGTTACTTCAAAATCGGATGCAGTATGCTTATGGTGCTTCTACTTAAGTAAAAGCACACTTCTTTGATTTAATGATTTTTCTATATTTGCATTTGTACAATAGCCTGAAAGAGTTAATGAAACTATGTATAATAAGGAAAAATTGTATGTGTAGCCAAAACAAGGTATGTATTTTTAAAATTTAATTATATAATAATAACCTATGATCAGCACTGAATAGTGAACAAAATACTAATAGTCAAAAAATGACGTTTGAACCCTTCATTTTACCAATGGTTTTTGATGTAATAGGGACAACAAAAATAATGATGGCTCTTTAACCATGGAAGAAACTGAGAAAGTTCAACTTCATTATGAGAATTATCACTTCACCATTAAAAGCCAAGGCTTGGTTTTTCTATGGTAAAAGGTTTTCCAATCCAATGGATTGGAAATTTTTTCTCTCAATTTAATAAATAAAAAATTAATTTTTGAGGCAAATTTTAATATAATAACATAATTTTATTGTGCGTTTTGTACAACTTTCAATGTAGTAATTAATTTTATTTCACATCCCACATGAATTTTAACACGACAAACTAACTTTAATTCACATACTACATGAATTTTAATATAACAAATTAATTTTATTTCTCATCATACATCTATTTCAAAACTAGCTAAAAATTTCAAGCGAAGTGGTAAGTTACTTAGGGTTAGTATGATCCAGTTCGTACTAGGTTAATTAGGTTAGATAAAAAGTTTTTGTTTGTTTGGTAACAAGGTTTGGAAAACTACGTGAAACTCATGTTTGGCTACGTTCAATACTTTAGCCCCACTTAACCAAGATAACTCGGGAAGACAAACTGGCCCTAAAGCTTCGTTTGGTTCGGGCTTAAAAAGCCTTGAAATTTTTTCAAAAATACTTTTATTAATAGTTTATATTTATTTCACTTCACACACAAATTTAGATATTAAAAATCAACTTTATTTCAGATGTTACATAAATTTCAATCTTAAAATTTAATTTTATTTCACATCTTACACATACTTTAATAAAGAAAATCAATTTCATTTCACATCTATTACAATCATCAATAATAAAATAATTTTATTATATATCATAACATTAAAACAATTTTCTTTCTCTCTATCTAAAAAAATTTAAATTTCCCCAAAACATACTCCAAGCAAACAAGGCCTAATGGTATTACTTAGTATGGGGAAAGGCTTCATGGAATTTTTGGAGTGTTTTATGTAAAACACCTTTGTTTTGCTTCTTACTTTTGTGTCAAGGGTATTCAACTTCTGCTTTTTTCCTTTCAATGTGGTTCTTTATATTTTAACATGATTACATTGTGTGAGTGATTTAACAGTATGGATTCCAATTAGCAAATTATTAAGCATGAAAGTTGATGCCTTCTTTGAATTCAATGTAAATATTAAATAAGATGATTCTTTTTTTGGACCATAGCCCAAGTTTTCTTGTCAAACTTGTGTTGTTAACTTTATGCATTAAATTCTAAATTTTGATGATCAAATATGTTGTAATTAGAAATTTAGTCTAAAATGAAAGAAAAGGCACTATTTCAGTAAATTATTTATTATTTGACGATGTCTGACATGATGGCCTCATAGATTTTGTTTAGTTTAAGAAAAATTTATTCGAAAAAGTATGGTATATCGAATGGAAAGATCTATATGATCTGTACAATGATGATCTCCTAACTTAATATAATCCATGAATAAAATTGGGTATATAGTAAATTTCCTAAAAGCATACTTGTAACACAAAAAGATCCTCTAGGCCCAACGCATAGATAGCGACAATACCTCAAAAGTACCCGTTGCTTGATGCCTCAATATCAAGCATCACTAAAGACATGCCTACGAGTTGGCACAAATGGCAACACCTCGAGAGAACTCGAAGCTTGATGCCTCAACCTCAAGTCTCATTGGAGGATGCTGAGGAATCACTCTAACAACTGAGGCTTGACATGCTTGTCTTAGGTCTCACTAGAACCCTGTTGAGGAGTTGACGCAAGATGGCAATACTTTGTGGCTCGAGCTAATGCCCTAACGTCAAGTCTAACCAAGATATGTCGAGGAATTGCTTGCACAATTGCAAAACCTCAAGAGAACCTAAAAGGCCGAACATATTGGACATTGGGCATCAATGTGAGAGGTGTAAAAAAGAACTAATAGGATAGTGTCGAACACTAAGACAAGATATCCAATACTTCAGATAGGTCATTCACTTGGGAGATATTATCAAAAATACAACTTTGATATTGATTACAACTCGACTCAAGAGAGAATAAGGCCTCGATGACATGTTGAGAGAGACGAAACAATGACCTCAAGAATATCTTGAGTCAAGAGAAACAAATGCCTCGACACTAGCAAATGGCTTGGGTCAAGAGAAGAGGCAGAACCCATGGGCTCGGCTCGACATGCATCTCTAAACAAGAAGATCCAAAACCTTGTTCCAGCTCGAGACCCACAAAGACATTGACAATAGATTAGAGAGGAAATCCTAACAGAAACCAAGCATCATTTGTAAAAGCGAAATGAATGTTGAAAGATGGGAACAAAAGTTGCAGTGGGCCTAATTTTTGTACATGGCAAAGGTGTATGAGGAAAAAGATAAAAGGTGTAGTATGGGAATCAAACTAGCTTGCCTCTTGTATCTACCCTCCTATGAGTAGGACTAGAAATGTAACTTGAGTCCTTAAGTGGGAAAACCCTAAGGGACAAGGCCTCAATTAGGTTAAGGTGGAGGAAATAGGGTTAACTGAAATACTTGGATAACAGAAAAGCTTGTCTAAGATTCTTGAGAGAATCTGTGTATTCATCTTGTTCTATCTATGCCTCTCGTTCATTCGTTCTTTCATCTGAAGAGCATTCAAACAAAGAGAGAGAAACAAAAAATTATGTCTGAGATTGGAATGTGCCAGCCCTCTGCCACTGGCTAGACGTAAGGGATTCCTGCTTTTTTCCCAACTTTGTCATTAAATCTTACAGGTTTTTTATAATTATTGTGCATGTGATGTTAGTATATTATTTGTTGTTCGGTCCGGTTTGCATTCTTAGTTTTTCTAACAATATCCACCAGAAATTTCACATGCCTGGTAGTGTCTTCATAAGTTTCAGTGCTAGTGTCTTCTTCCTTTAACTTCTTGAGGATACTTATCCTACTATTCAACTTGCTTTTATGGCACTTCGCTTAAAGTTACTTCTTTGTTCTGTTTCCCATCAATTCAGCTTTGAGTCTCATCCCCCCACTCCATTCCTGCTTTTGGCTGATTTTTTCTCCGATAAAGCATCCCTTCTAGCAACAGGTTTCAACTTACTTTTTTTTTCTGGCAGTGAACTTAATGACACTGTAGTTGAAGCTCAGCTGAGAACAAGACAGGTTCCACCATTGCTTCCTTCCATTTTGGCAGTTGACCGGTATTTACAATCCAAGAATCGACTCTTGATACTGGTAACACTTCATTTTTAGTTTAGATATGAATTTCCTTGAACTTTGAATTTCCATGATCCAACAAAATTTCTGTTGCGCAATTTTATTTTACTTGAACCGTATTATATGTGGTATGATCGAATGTTCTTCTGGATTGTTTCTTATGTTTGTTTGAGTTCTTGTATGTGTAATCTTTGAATAAAACTTTACTCAGAAATGGCCCAATAGTTGCTCACCACCATACATCACACCATTACTTCAATTTCAAAATCGTACATTTAATACTTGATAATTGACTGGTTTCACATTAATTGTTGGTTTGCCTTGACAGCTTGTTAAATGTATTACGCTCACAACTTGAATGAGAGGATCGTGATTTCTGTATCATTGCATCTCGGAGACTTAATCTAGTTGTATGGATTGATCAGCATGATTATTAATGAAGGCTGAACAGATAAAAAGGAAAAGTTGTTGCAAAACAAGCTTTTAAAATTTTAAAGTTAAATACATTATGGGATATTCAAGAGATGTTCTCTATGTTTATGTTTTTGTACTAGTGATGAGGATATTGCTTCAAGCCATACAATCATTTCAACTTGCATACAGTCCTCCTTTGTGCCTTCAACCACAAAACCTTTGACTTGTCGCATATAAATCTCCTTGTCAAGCTCACCTTACAATAGTGCCTTCATGTCAAGCTGTTGGAGCTCCGTATCTTTGAGGGATACTAGCCCAAGTAAGATGTACATGGTACATGCTTCATGACTGGTGAGACACGTCATGGAAGTTGACCCAAAGTATACGGTTGTAACCCTTTTTTACCAACTTTGCCTTTATGTCTTACGTATTGATACTCGATATCCTTTATAGGTACTTTAATAGACAGGTTAATGGCGTTGATTGATATTATGATTTATAAGATGATTAATATTTTGTATCTTCATGAAATAAAATAGGTGGGGAGAAAGTCAAAGAAATTGCTAGCTTAGGCCTTAAGCTTTAGTATTCGAGTAAGAATAGGTCTAGAAATTGGGTGGTATAATTCTAGATTAGAATTTGAAAGATGGTGTAGTCGAAGCAAAAAGAAATGGAAATAGAGTCACAGCTTTAAAAATTGTAGTAGATGGGGATGACTACTAACTTTGTAAATGTGTATGACTCTCAAATAGGTTTGGAAGTGAGTATAAAAAAAAAATTGAAACGGATTAAAAGATTAATTTAAGGGATACCTTAGAAAGAAAGAATTTTCATTTGCAATCTGAATGGACATGCTGGAAGTGTTGCTAAAGAATTTAAAACTATTTTAGAGTTTTTCTTAGTTTATAACATTATAATTACTAATATTTTATTTAAAAAAAAAGAGAAACTTGTAATCACTTATAAAATTGGCTTTCAAAAGAAAACAAGATTGCGTGAAGATTAATGGTGTCAAAACGAGATTGTTTGTAAAGATCATAAGGTTATCTCAAATGAAAACTTAACTACCATATATCGATTAATGGTCGTAGATTTTAAGATAAATAACTAAAGAAAAACCAGTAAGCTGAAACAATGGCCTCAGACTTGATAGTGGAATCCAAAATAATGGGAATAGAAATATCTTTAAGATGAGGATTTTAAAACCTCGGTAGTAAAATATTGAGGGAAAACCGATCTTATATGGATAAAAGCTACTAATTGCATCCACTAGGTGATGAATGATGGTGAACATAAAGGAGAGGCTACAAATATTAAAAATGCTCAATGGCAAAAATAAAATATATAAGAAAAATTTAAAAAAAAAAGAAGGTTTGTTATAAATATTAGTTTAAATACAAGAATAAGAAAATTTGAAAACGTATATAGTGAACCGACAAGAGGCAAAGGGTGTGGCTTTTGAAAACCTATGCAAGTTGGGTACTAAAGAAAAAAAGGACACACGCAAGCTTATCAAGGTAAGATATAGCAAAATAAAGTCTTAAGCAAAATATATTAATAATGAGGATCAAAAATGCTTTTTAAGAAAGAAGTTATTTAATATAGATTGAGAGCTTATTTTCATAAGCTTTTTAATGAATTTGTGATAAATCAATTGATTTAGATGAACTTAACATTCAAAAGAAAATAGAAATTACTACTACACCTGATTTATTAATAAAACTGAAATTTGGAAGACTTTAAAGAAAGTGAAGTGTAGAAATTGCTTCTACACCCGACTAGATGACGTTCCAATAGAATTTTAGAAATATATTGACAACGAAGAAGTTTTGTAACACAGCTTTTTAATATAATTTTAAAAACTAAAACAATACAAATGAATGAAGAAAGATTACATTAAAATCTATTTACAACAGTAAAGGTAATATATTGAATTGCACCAGCTATAGAAATTGAATTAATGAAGCATTTTTTTTTTTAAATTTAGGAGAGAATAATCGAGTATAGAGTAGGTCGTGATGTTAGGATATTGTAGAACCAAAATAATTTATGTCACGTAGATCTATTATGAAAGTTATTAATTTGTTAAAAGGTCTAATAGAGAAGTTTAGGAAAACAAATTGGCATTTGGTCTTTTATCGATTTAGAAAAGATTTATGATAAAGTTTCAAGGGCAGTGCTTCGAAACGTTTTGAAAAATAAAAGAGTTTATGCTGCTTATATTAAATATATGTATAAGAGGAGTTGTTACTTGTATTCGAATACAAAGGGTTTGAATAAAGATTTTTTTATTACAGTTTGATTACACAAAAGCTTAGCTTTAAGTTCATATCTATTTGCATTAGTTATGGAGAACCTGCTTGAACTTTTAAGAAAAGTTTTCTTGATGCATGGTTTTCAGGGATATTTTTCTTGCTGCTTAAGACTAGAGATGATGCCAAAGCAAAATTCAAGTTATAAAGAAATGCCTTAGTGTCTAAAGGATTTTGTCATAATGGATTTAAAAATGAATATATGACTTGCTAAGATGGAAGTACTTATATCAGAAAGGTAACAATTGTTGATCAAATTATCTGAAAGAGTAAGCGATTTAGATACCTTAGATTAATCATATAAAATAACGATAAAATAAATGATACGATTGATAGAATTTAAATAAGATGAATTGAGTGGTAGAATGCATTTGGTGTGTTATATGATAGAAAAGTCTTTACTAAGTTTAAAAATAAATTTTATATGATAGTACTAAAACCAATGTTATATGGTGTTGAATGTTGGCCTATAAAGAAAAAACATATAAAATAAATATTGTAGAGATGAGATGTTAAGATGAATGAGTAAATATACACAAAAGGATAAAATAAAAAATAAGTACATGAGAAGGTTGAAGTAGCTTCAATTAAGAATAAACTTAGAAAGTCGGCTTAAATAGTTTGGACATATAAATCTTAGGCTGATAGAAATTTTGGTCAAAAGAGTTGGGTCATTAGATTTTGCTCATGTAAAAAGAGTAAGAGAGATCAAAAAAGATATGATAAGAAAGTTTAAAGAATGGCCTTACATATTTGGTACTAAATAAGGATCTATTATTTGCTAGAGTGTAATAGAAATAAAAGATTTATGTAGTTGACCTCACCTAGTAAGATGATGAAGGCTTTTTCATTGTTGTTGTCACATTGCCTTATTCCTTTCTGGGTGTTTGACTAGCTTCTAGGTTTTGTTTTTCTGAAAGATATACCATTTCTTTCTTTATAGAGGCCAACCACCTCAAGGAAGTGATGCATAAGGATGCCTAGGAATTGGTGCTGGATTCACAGAGGGAATTTTTCTTTTTTGCAACAGTGAAAACATATGCTACAAGGTCTACATTTGCAAATCTCTTATGTGGTGTAATACTTTCCTCTTCTGGCCTTTGTGATCGAATTGTGTTACACCTTCTACATCTATAGTTTCTCGTGTTAATGTTGAAGGGAAAAGATGTTGAACTTCAACCTCCATCCTCTTACATGCACTTAAACGTGGCAGAACCGAGAATTTCATTCTCAATAAATATGACATGTTGCTAACAATGATTTTCGACTTCTCGGAGCTTCATAGTTTAAAGTTCTTATTGTCATTTTGTCTTTCATGTCATAGAAAGACACATTTTGTTAACCTAAGACTAATTTTTCTTGAATGCGCATACACTGGACAAAACTACTAGACCAAACTATTTTGTGCGTCCAATCAAGAGTTGAATGTGAAGAGTTTTTAGTTAAATAAGAAGTGGTTGAGACTGCTTATGACCAAATGCTCTCTCTAGAATCATCCTTTCTGTTAGGAATCACATGGAATGAGCATGCTAAATTGAGGATGTAATGTGAGGTAGACCTCTATTCATCATCAGTCATAACAAAAATGCTTCTGTCATCACTCTCTTCGGCAACAGCAATGGCTTGGCTTAAGTTTTCTCGTCCTTTGTGGTCAACACTCTTGAACGGTTCTCTGTTTTCCAACTTGAAGTAGTTTGCCTTAATATGGCCCTTTTAGTTGTAGTGGTTGCAAAATGGCGCCTGAAAACTAGCCTTTTTCTTCCCTTCAACAAGGCCTGTTTTCTTGGATCTTCCTTGTACAATCAAGCCTTCACCATGAGTCTCTATAGTGGAGGTGGAAGGGTCGATGACTCGTTGTCCTTGTCAAGCAATGATAATGTTGCTTGAGATACATCCTCCATCGAGATGGACTCACATTCAAAATGGAGTGTTTAAAGTTGATTTAGGAAGGTAGAAATGAACAAAACAATAATAAGGCTAGATTTTTGTTCTCATACTTCACTGCTACTATTTGCAGATCTTTAAGTACACTCTTAAACTCATCAAGGTAGATTTTAATATTCTTTGCTTCTATTGACCGATGAGAATATATCCTTGTCTTCAGATGGAGTTTGTTCCTAAGGTCTTAGTCGTACACAATAACTCATAGCTTTTTCCATAGAGCTGCTGCCATATTCTCCTTGATCCAAACCCATAAGATTTCATTAGGTAGAAGTAACTAGATTGGGTCATGTCTTTCTCATCTTTTTGTATTCTCTACTATCAAAGTTGTTGGCTTCTTATCTTTGCTTATTAAGGCATCCAACTAAGTTAGCTCTCTTCTTGACCTGCCATCTAGTAGATAAGGTGGATATGTCGAGCTTCTAAGGCAGCCATTTGTCTTTGATAACATCTAAAGAAAACCTTAAAGCTCTGATAGCAGTTTGTTGCAATGATGTGGTGGAAAACCAAAGCAAAACAACAAACAGTTAACATTAAGATGTAAGCAAGATCAAAAGGAGAAGCACATTAGAAATTTTATATTGAAAGCTTTGCAGGAAAAACAATGGGAGCGGGAGAGGGAGAAGCTTCAATATCATGTAAGAGCATACAAGAGGAATTACAAAGAGGACGATACTTAAGGAAGATAACTACTGCCCTATATATAATAGAGGCCTACGGATTCATACATGATCTCTTGTAATTGTCAAATACTGATAATTCCTCATACAACTATCATAGAGTATTGTAGTTCTGTTATCAGATCTCAACTTGATTATCACAGTAGAGTGTACATTATAATCCATCTGCAATATCTTGACCTAGCTCTATCATTAGATCTTAACTTCTCAAGTAACCTCATTAAGCCGCCGCTTCTAACCCTTGAGGTTCATCCATGACATAATCTCTCCAAGATTTATCCCTAATGTCACAATACCTATCCTCGACTTCTTGGCTGATACTTGTGTCGGCCAGGACGTCAACCTCGTAGGTGACATCATTGGAGTCTTCCAGCTCAGTGATCCTCACTCTGGTTGAGAGCTTGAGGTCACCTGATCTCGAGAATGACACTTGGACTAGCAGTGTTGGATCCATCCTTAACCTCAAACACATGCTCAATTGATTAACCTCGTCTTGCTGAGAATTCAAGGCAAATTTCAACAAATGCAAGCTTTTTCTTTTCATATATTTAGATCCAAATGCAAATGTTTATTATTACATGCTTTAGAATACCTAATCAATGGTCTAAAGTTTTGCATGCAACAGCAGAAATTGTATTGTTTTTTGACTAACCAGGGTGCTCTATATCATGTCTATACAAAGTGAAATACCAGGGTTTTGCATTGAAATTGTATTCCCATGTGTCCTGCATAACTGTTTTTTTAGTGAGTCTCTTGCTGAATTGTTTCCTTCATGTGAATCTTGTTAGATTTATTTACAGTTCGTAGGTTTTGAAACTGTAGGGTTTTAGCTCAACGCTAACAGAACCAGTTGAGTCTTCTGGAAGAAGAGGTGGAGATCAAATTAAGGAAATGGAACTTAAGCTGCACCCTGACTTGAAAGTGCCGTTGACAACTTTGTGCAGTGATCCAAAGACTACTGTTGTTGTCCTTAGTGGAAGTGACAGGAGTGTCCTTGATGATGTAACGTTTGATAATGAATCTTTATTTATATTATTGCTGATAAACTCTTTTTACTTTTTTTATCGAAAATTCCTGAGGCTTACACTTTATCACAGAACTTTGGTGAATACAATATGTGGTTGGCAGCAGAAAATGGAATGTTTTTGCGTCTTACTGGTGGAGACTGGATGACTACCATGCCAGAGCATCTAAACATGGATTGGGTTGATAGTGTTAAGGTGATTGATATTTGTCTTGGAACTTCTATCTAACTGCATGTGAGGTTATCAGATGGATATTTGATTCGTACTGAAAGCGTTATTTCAATGACATTGCACTTGCCAGCATGTTTTTGAGTATTTCACAGAAAGAACTCCTAGGTCTCATTTTGAACATCGCGAGACCTCACTTGTATGGAATTACAAATACGCAGGTAGGTATTGACTTACAAATGTCATTTGTGGTATTATTACATTTTTTTGTTTATTTAAGTTCTCTACTTTTCCATTGTTATATTATTATTGGTGAAGACATTGAATTTGGAAGGCTTCAAGCAAGGGATATGCTTCAGCATTTATGGACAGGTCCAATTTCAAATGCAGCTGTTGATGTTGTCCAAGGGAGCAGGTCTGTTGAGGTCCGCTCTGTGGGAGTTACCAAGGTAGGTGGTTACTACATGGCTAGTCCTTTGAAAACTGTATTAGACTTTGTGGTGTTGCTTTATTTCATTTCTGTCCTTGTATTGTAAATCAAAGAGGTGGTGGTGAAGAACTTAGTTGTTGGTGATGCTTCGAACAAAAATCAGTCATTGTGCTAGAATTATCCATACGTAATAAGCAAACATATAGGAAAGAGGAACTTAGTGAGCGTTCAGGTAACACTGTAGATTTAGGATTGAGATTAGGGGTGTGCAAACTATAGTTTAAACCGAAAAATCGAACCGAAACATTTAAATATAGCGGTTTGGTTTGGTTTAGAATCTAACGGTTTGGTGATGATTTGATATTTTGAGTGCTTCGGTTAATTGGTTTGGGTTCAGTTTCACATATTTGAAAACCAAACCGACCGAATTAACCGATTATTAAATAACGCACATATAAATATGATTGTAGGGTTGGGTCGGTTCAGTTGTATTATAGTAATTTTTACAGTATTGACTTTGAATTATTGAAGTGATAGTGTATATGTATATTTATGAGTTTTCATAGTGTATTTTTATGATAATTATTTAGTGTATTCTTTTCAGGTGTAATAATTAGGATGAATTCTTATAAAGGAGACTGTCTGAAAACTTAAAAACAATATTTATCATTTTTGATAAACAAATGAAATTTTTGTAATGTAATTTTGATTATATTGTGATATTGATGTAATGATGTGTTGCAATTGCTTCTGAATTCTTCCATATTTTTGTTAGTTTATTTTGGTAATGCGATTGAGTTATTAAATTAAATTACTTATTGTGCTAAATTACTCTTATATTAAAGTTATTATTTAGATATTAATATAGCAATATTTAATATCATTATAAGAAGATTAAGAAAATTTTTGAGATAAAAAAATATGGTTTTAACCGAACCAAACTAAACCAAACCAAACCGATATTTATTTGATTGGTTTGGTTTGGTTTATAATTTAATTTGGTTGATTTGGTTTCATTAAATTTAAAATCGAACTCAATTTTAACCAATTAAACCGAATGCATAGGCCTAATTGAGATGATATAGAATTGCCCTTATCAAGCCAATACTTCAAGGGAGAAAATAGGAATATAGGAGAGATTATGTTAACATAAACATGCGTAGTAGGTCTAATAAACTTAGGTATAGAAACAAGCACATAACACAGTGGTGATGTATGAGTTTTTTTTATCTTTTTTATTTTTTCCTATTAATGATATTGGTGGCTTTTTATTGAAAAGCTATCATAAAATGAATGAATGGAAATGTGGAGTTTTTTTTTTTTTATCTGAAAGCATTCTGGTAAACTTCGCTTTTGATGGAGTTGTCTAAGCAATGTGTGAGTCATTTTTTTTTTGGATTTGAGTAAAAGATTGTGTTTTTAATTTTCGTAAATAGAGATCTTCTACTTGCAATTATTTAACAAGCATATGGATCAAAGTTTATCGCAATGCAATTCATGTTAAATGCTGCTGTTAAAGGGTTTTAACTCCATGCAAGTCGCAATCAGCAAGAATAACTTATTGAAACCCGCCTTCGTTGACACTTGTGATGGAGACACCATTCAAGAGTACACATTAGATAGGTTCTTCTTTCAACAATCAAGATATCGTATTGATGGAAGATCATCTGAGATTTTTTAGGCAAATTGGATTTTGTTTCAGACAGTAATGAATTAAAATTCGACTGAGTGCAAATCTAAATACGGGTCTATAAGATTACAGAATTATTCCTAGGCCATTTACTTATAAACTAAAGCTTTTAAGTCAGTTGTTACTAGAGAATATAGTTTAGCACTACAACCATGCTGCACAGTGGTCTTACCCACGTTCTCCATCAATTTTGCAGCACCTTTGACTGACGTCCTCAACCTGTATCCCTAAACTTTGCTATGCCATTAGTCTTCGCCTACCTCACCTAATTGTCTGTCATTATGCCACACCGATTTTATGTAGTATACAGAGTGTGAAACTAAATTTGGCTATTACTTTGATCACTACTACTTGATCAAGTTGAACAAGGTTAGATTTGCAAACTTAATGTTTTTTCATCAAGCAAAGCAATATATCAAAGATTTTGAGATTCATTCACTATAGTAGAATTAAAACATGAGAGGAGCTAAGTTAAGAAGAAAGATCCTCTCCTACTTTACTTTAGATTATGTGAACCTTTGAGTGATTTTAAGACTTACTAGCTCTTAAGAAAACTCGATCTTTGCTCCACACCTACCTCCACAAGACCTATTCCCATCAATGCTACACTTGACATGAGACTTAGTTAGGTACTAGACATGAAAGCTAGTTCTCCTTCGAAGGAAGATGGGATCAATTGCTCCATCAAAACCTTTCATACTAGTGTCCAGCTTATTATAGGCACAGAATCCTAGTGTCCAAAGAACCTTATTATATGAGTATTTCACCTAGGTCAAGGCACATTTAGAAAATTATTTTAAATAATCCTTATGTTTTTGTCTTTTTAAAAATTTCTTGCAAGTCATTTATTAGGCAAAGTGCAACTCAATAAATTTATTTATGGAAAATATACTTTTTTTTAATAGCAAACTTTCAGATGATAACATGCATGATGGGAAAATATTAGTAAGATTAGTGTAGGTAATATGTGAATGCCTAGATAAAATAAGTGGTCGCATTAGAGTAGATTCAGTATAAATGATTGCATCATGGAGATGGCAGAGAGATGTTTAAGGTGATTTAATTATGTCCATCATTGACCTATAGAGAAGATCGTTTTTGTGAAAGTGACGGGATTCAAGTTACTATGACAAAGAGAGGGAGGGGATGGCCGAAAATGACTTGTAATATAGTCATTACACATTTCATGATTTTCTTGTTCTTGCAGAGAGCATTTCTTTAAGTATAATTAAATGGAGAAGAAAAATTCTCATAGCTCGCCCAACTAATTTGGTATTAAGGCATTGTTGTTGTATGTATAAACCTGCATTTCAACAAATATTCAAATTTGATCTTCATTTTCCATATCTTCCTTTTTCTTTACTTGAAATCCTCTCTGAAAAGTCTTTGATTCATGATTTTGTGTAGCCTGTTCTTGAGAAAGTTCTTTAGAGTTATCTTGTCATGGAAATTTTATTTCTTTTTTCTAAGATAGAGACAAATACCTCTCCCGAACATAGATCCATCATTTGATTCTGCAGCCATGAGGACACAGATGTTTGTAGACCTTGGTAAGGAAGTTTATTTATCAGGGCTAAATAAAGGATTTGCAATTCTTTGATTTTGGCTCTTTCATATAATATCTATTATTTATCATCTGTAAAAGATAATTGCTGATGTTCATTTCTTGTTTTCATGCATCAGTATTATTTTGCTAATATACATGTAGATTAGAAAATTTTCTATAATTATCATAGCATATTTCTGTAAGCATTCTTATATTGAGTATTGCTTCTTGAGATAACTGAATGCTTTGGATATCCAAATAATGCAGGGTGCTGCAATTGATCGAATATTGGGTGAAATTGTGCATAGCAAGAACATGGTCACCCCTATAGATTATGTTTTGTGCATAGGCCACTTCCTTGGAAAGGTACATTTTAATCCTTATCTTCTCTCATGGAAACACTAAACTTGCTTGCATAATGAACAGTAATTGGTTGTACTAGATTCATTCAGATTATTAAAAGATAAATCATTAAGACTAGCATGAAAAGAGAATAGCATGTGCAAGAAGAATTATTTGGTTTAGAAGAATAGTTAAATAATTATTTGGTTTAGAAGCTTTTAGTATTGTATATCGAAATTGTCATAATGTTGGGGTAACAAATATGCAGTCTTACACATTTGGGTGATTTGAAATTGTATAGCAACTCAGGCATAGATTCCACTTTGAAAACAATATTTTTTCGCTTTGTTATACTTGACAAATGCAATTTAATAATTCTACTTGTCATTCAGTAACTGAAAATTGGCACTATTGGCCTTTTCCATTATGATCCAATTGGTTGGTCAAGCTTCTTTTTGTAGTTGAAAATAAAACTTCATTGCTTAAGCCTTAATTTGGCAAATTAGAGCAAAATACAGAGGTCAGACATACAGGTAAAGCAGCAGACTATACAATGTCATGAGAGTCTTAAAGCACGGCAAGGTAATGGGCTACAGTGGTCTTGTCGGGAGTAGTAATTGATGGTGCCTTTGACTGCTTGGTTCAGGCCTTCATGAATGTCTGCAAGTACGGATGCCTGTAGTGCAAAAGGACTTGTTCGAGATAATAAAAGAAAAGCGTGTCACTTTGGATTTGATGGTCCTCCTCCTGAACTCTCCATGCTCGCCTTAATCTCTAGGCATTTGCCTAAGTGTGTGTGGGGAGAATATACTGTGGATTCATCTAGAAGCCATTGCAAGGACTACTCCTAGATGACCACGAATGACTATGCCAATACCGATGTAATCTTGGGATGGTTTGACTAAAGCATCTACATTGGCCTTTACATGCCCTTCTTGTGGTGGATGCCATTTTGGAGGGGCAGAGATGATGTACCTTGGATGTAGGAGTCAACATTGTTGCAAAAAAGGTAGTTCCCTAAGATCCTCCTGACCCTACTTAGTGTTTTGGTGGCCGACAATGGTATGTCCTCAAAGCATGATGACTTCTCGCAAGCCAGATTGTTATTCAAGCAAATATTCTATAGATTTTTAGAAGAGAATTATAGTCAAATTAATAGCATATGTTCATATTTGCATGAAAGGAAAATGAAAGTTAAATTTTAGTGGCTAATATGAATGGGATTAACATGTGTTTAACATGAGTTTGACCATGTGTTTATCATGGTCAAATCAACCGTCTAATCTTTAAGACTCTTAGTAAAAGCAAATGCGAAAGTGACTTGCTAATTTGGACTTAATTTCAAATCTCTGGCTATAAATATGCCTTCATGAAGGCAAGAAGGAGCATTCCATTATCATCACATCAAGCAAATTAAGCTTCAAGAGGGAGCAAGAAGAGAAGTGAAAAAAATTCTTATGGTTCTTTTTTAAACTCTTTTCAATTATATTCTCGTATTGTGAGATTGAGAGTATTTCTCGTTTATGAGAAAAAAGTTTAATTTTGGAGTTTCCTTTATTATGAGATTGAGTGTATTGGGAAGTCAAAGGGATTTTCAATAACTATTTATACATATATAAATACAAAGCATGCCTTATATTAAGATATCTTTTCCATGCGCAATATAATTACCATACCAAAGTATATGACATGACTGATCGATAGAAATACTCCATCTTTGTCATATATCACACTAGATGAAACAGTATACAATACGGAATATAAAAATCATCCATCATCGTCATTTTTTCTCGTAATTTTCTAATTGTTTAATTTTATATTTCTCTATCATAATACTTTTCTGTATAATGATGTGAAACTATCATTCTCATATTCTTTCATCTAGAAGCCTGTTAGAAGTTCCTACCACTTGTTATCCTAGAAGTCTTACTAGGAGCCGCACATAGCATCAATGATTCCTTTTTAAGACATCACCGGGAGAATACTCCCTATTCTCGTCAGAATAACTTATTATAGGCAACTTTCCGCTCTCATTGGTTCTAGGTATACAAGTTCTTCTGTATCGCATCACCTTATAGAACATCAAATACAACACATTTCTTTACTCATTTTGTAAATTACTTTGTTAAAAATCGTCAATTCATATTCCTTTAGCGTTATATATATATATATATAAATCAATTTTAATTTTAAGGAAAAGAATTACCTACTTTATTAGTCATTTGACAAAGATTAATTTTTCTCTTTTTTTCTTCCCTATCCTTTCCTCCTTTTTTTTCTTCTTCTTCTTCTTCCACTTTCCATATTTTTCGGGCTCAGCGGCATCCCTGGCGGGCGGAACAGAGGCGAGAGAGAAGGGCACGGAAATAAAAGAGAGATTTTTTTTTAAAACCGTGGTAGAGAGAGAGAGCCCGGGAAGAGCACACTGAAGGGAGAGAAAGGAAGGTGGTGCTGGCGCTGGCAGCTGACATTCTTATTCCTTTTACGAGGAAAACCTCAGTTTTCATTCTTTTATAAATAGGTCCAAAATTCTTACATTTAGATCCAAACTTATTTATTTTAAATTTAAAATAGCATTATTTTTAAATCCAATCAGCATACTCGGATGTGATATGTACACTGAGTGGTTTTGATTGTACGTTTACTAGAGATGCCAATACTTTCAAAGTAAGCAGTGGTGCTCTTATTATCATGAAGCTAAATAGAATTGATAATCTATATGTATTGCAAGGAACAACTGTAAATGGTGTTGCATCAGTATCCTCATCTTTTATAACTGAAGAAGACACCATCAAACTTTGGCATATGAGATTAAGACATATGAGTGAGAAAGGTTTTACATTACTTAGTAAGCAAGAGTTATGTAGTCAGCACACAGGTAAAGTCAATTTTTGTGAGTACTATATTTTTGGAAAGCAAAAGAGAGTTAGCTTCGGTGCTGCAGTTCACAACACTAAAAGCACAGTTGATTATATTTATTTTGATCTGTGGAGGGCCTTCTCATGTTCTTTCTAACGATGATGCTCGGTATATGCTCACTTTCATTGATAATTATTCTAGAAAAGTGAGTATATATTTTAAAAAGTAAAAATTAAGTATTTGCTCATTTTAAGCAATGGAGGCATTAATAGAGAAACAGACTGGTAAGAAAGTCAAAAATCTCAGAACTGATAATGACTTTTCAAAAGAATCAAACTTAGAGACTTATAAAGCGTTCTTAAGATAAGAAAGTTATTGGTTGTAAGTGGGTTTTCATAAAGAAATCTGGGATCCAAGGCTTGGAGGATGCTAGATACAAAGTACGATTAGTAGCAAAGGGCTATTTTCAAGGGGAAGTGTGAACTTCTATGAGGTGTTTTCTCCTATTGTTAAATATACCTCTGTTCGTGTTTTGTTGTCTCTAGTAGCAAAGTTTGATGTTGAGTATAAATTCGAAATTGATAATGTAAAAATTGTATTGAAAAGTGAATTTAAAATGAAGGACTTAGAAGCAACAAAGAAGATTTTTGGTATGGATATCAAGAGGAACAGAATATCAAAAGAAGATCCTTGTGTTCGGACACAAGTAGGTTTGACTAAGGATTTTTCTATTACAGTTGGATTATACCAAGGCTCGGCTTTAAGTTCGGTATCTTTTTGTTTTGATTATGGAAGTCCTGATTGGACATATCTAAGATGAAATACCTTGGTGTATGCTCTTCGTAGATGATATTGTTCTTGTTGAGAAAACTAAAGAGGGAGCTAAAGCGAAACTCGAGTTTTAGAGGAATGCTCTAGAAACTAAAGATTTTTTATCTTAGTAGATTAACATCTGAATATATGGAATGCGAATTTAGTCAAGAAAGAAATACTTATATTGAAGATGTGATAATTGATGATCAAATTTTCAAAAAGAGTGAGCACTTTAGGTACCTTGGATCAATCATTCAAAATGATGGTGAAATAGATAATGATATTATTAGCAGGATTCAAGCAAGATTGGTAAAATAAAGAAATGCTTATAGTGTGTTGTGCGATAGAAAAATCTCATTCGGACTTAAGGGTAAATTTTATAAAACTGTAGTAAGACCAGCAATGAAATATGAAGCTGAATGCTGGCCTGCAAGGAAGAAACATACAAATAAAATAAATATTATAGAAATGAGGATGCTAAGGTGGATGTGTGGATATACACAAAAGGATAGAATGAGAAATGAGTATATCTGAAAGAAAGTTGGTGTTGCACCAATTGAGTATAAACTTAGAGAAAGTAGGCTTAGATGATTTGGATATATAAATTGTTAGCCGATTGAAGTTTCAATTAAAAAAATCGAGCTATTGGATCTTGCCTATGTACAAAGAGGAAGAGGAAGACCAAAGATGACATGCCACGAAATTATAAGGAGCGATCTTAGTTGCTTATCTTTAAATAAGAATTTGGTAATTGATAAAATGCAATGGAAACAAAGAATTCATGTAACCAACCCCACCTAATGGGATTAAGGCTTGGTTGTTGTTGTTGTATATCAAGAGGATGAGAATATCCAACAAGCTGTTGTTGACTTAACAGTATTATATATAGAAAATATTAGAAATGTTCAGTATAATTAATGCTAAGCCAGTCAGCACTTCTTTAGCTGCTTATTTCAAATTATCCAAGAAAGATTCACCACAATCTAAGGATGAACTAAAATACATAGCACAAATACCACATATCAATGCAGTGGGTAGTCTTATATATGCTATAATTTGTACGTGTTCAGATATTGCACAGGCTATTAGTGTTGTAAACAGCTATATGACTGATCCAGGAAAATTGCACTAGCAAACAGTGAAATGAATTTTAAGATATCTTAAGGGTTTGGCTAATACTTGTTTATAGTTTAACAGGAATGAGAACTTTCTTACTGGATATGTCGATTCAAATTATGAAGGTGACCTTGATAAAAAGTCGTTGATACCTTATGTTTTTACACTTGGAGCATGCGCCATTAGTTGGAAAATAGTATTTTAGTCTACAGTTGCTTTTTCTACTACTAAGGTGGAGTACATGGCTATCGTAGAAGCAATTCGAGAGGCTATTTGGTTAAGAGGTTCATATGTTAAGCTTTCAGATAAATCTAATACATCTATCATTTATGCTGACTTTCAAAGTGCTTTTTTTCTTACTAAAGATTAAATGTTTCATGAAAAAATAAAGCATATTGATACCAAATATTATTTTGTTTGGTCAAGTTCATAAATATATGTGAAAATAACTAGAAAAAGGTTGGCCAAAAATTATTAGTTAAACTTAGATTTATGCTGCTTATAGATGATATTCAAATGCAGCTGTTTATTGAACATAATGAAGAGTAAATGCTTATATTTGTTTCTTTTGTCTGTTTTTTTTTTAAAAGCTAATGATGTATAATAGTTGAACGGTTTGGTTCTAAACTATAACTGGAAATAATTTCTGTCTCAAATCTTAACGTTCGTTATTTTATGATTGAGCTAAAATAATATGTTCAGGATGAAGATATTTACACATTTTTCGAGCCGGAGCTTCCATCAGAACCAGTAAACTCTTCAAGAACAAAGACAGCCGAAGTTATCAAGGCATCCTCCGAGAGGAAGCAAACTGTGAAGCCGGCAAATAACAAAAACACCATGAGAGGATCTCAGGGAAGGAACCCGAAAGCCCCAATCGCATCAGAGAGGAAGATTTCATCGTCGTCGTTATCCAATCACATCAATAATTCAAACCAATGGCGGTCTTCGCAAGAGGTCATGTCCTGGCATGAGGGATCATCTGTCCTCGACCTCAAGGGAGACAACTACTTCTCTTGTGCTGTTGGAAGAAAGCGATCGAGCGCGAGATACCTACTGAACTCTTCAGAGGATGTAGTGCTCTTCCTCAAGGAATTGGCAGTTGCATGCACTCACCATTCAAGCCATCCTGATTTGCTCTGGTGAAGTGATTCTACTGTGGAGATAAATCAAAGGGTTTATGATGTGAAAGGCAATTCATGTCCATTTGATTGTTATTAAAAAAAAAAAACTTGCTCTTTGTACATGTCATGTTTATTTAAGTGGCCATCTTCTTGTTTCATGCATTTCCATAAGTATAAACATCTAACTCTTTTGGTGAACTGTGCAGTATTTCTTCTGTTAAAAATGATGTCTGAGAGAGTTAATGTTGTGCATGGTCTGCTATCTTCTGGCATATCTTACGTTGAATTTATTCTTTAGGTGGTAGGGATGATAAAAATGATTGAAAATCAAAAAACTAAACCAAAATCAAAAGAACTAAAAAATTTGGTTTAATTAAATCGATGGTCTTGGATTTGATTTTTATTTCAAATAACTTTGGATTTCGATTTTTGAACTTAAAAAATTGATGGCTAATTGAATTAAATTATAGATAAATATTATTAAAATAAATATTTTTAGTTATTAATTAGAGTTTAAGTATGTTTTGTTGTAAATGAGAATTATAATTTTAATTTTAGTAAAAAATTTATTATTAAAATTTATTTATATGAAGTTATGGTTATTAAATTTTAACTAATTTTTATCATGTTAATTAAAATTTATTTTGATTTTAATTTTTTTATAAAATTTAATATATGTATTTAATATTAAATATAAGGATAATTATATTCAGATCTTTGAGTTTAATGTTTAATAACACTCGGGTTTTATGTTTTTAAAATTATAACATTAGGTTTTCGAGTTTTAATAAATTATTAAATAGTTTTTTATTTTTTTATTATTAAAAATTTTTAAAATTATTATTTTACTCCTTTCTCTCTCCTTCGATCCTCAGCGCAGCCTCGCCAGCGACGCGCGCGAAAATGCCGGCGGGTCACGCGGCCTCGTGTGCACGGCAATCGGGAGGAGAGAGAGAGAGGCTGCCTCTCTCTCCTCCCGATCTCTGCTCCTCGTGCGACCCGTCGGCGACAGCGCCACTGCTAGTGGGTCGCGCACGCCGCGCGGCCTCGCCCCTGCGCGGAGAGCGGGAGGAGAGAGAGGCAGTCTCTCTCTTTTCTCCCGACCTTTGCAAATGTGCGAGGGTGCGCGGTCGGCATGCACGATGATCGGGAGGAGAGAGAAAAAGAAGGAGGTAAAATGGTAATTTTAAAAATTTTAATAATAAAAAATACAAAAAATCCAATAATTTATTAAAATTCAGAACTCTAATATTATAATTTTAAAAATATGAACCTGAATGTTATTAAGCGTTAAACTTAGAGAATCGAGTATAATTATCTCTTAAATATATTATAATATTATAATTTTAAGTTTATTTTTATTAAAAATAATATATATATATTAAAAACAGAAAATATTGATTAATTCAATAGAATTTTTTTTGTTAATCGATTATTGAGTTAATTGATTTATTGAGTTTAGTTTTAAAACGGTCGGTTTTAGTTTTGGATTTTGGTTTTGTTGCATAGATCAGGTAATTATTTATGATCACACTTATTAGGGAGGTGTTTAATTTAGATATTCGCATTATTTAAATATTTATATTATTTAAAAATTCATGCTATCTCTAATTTAAAATAAATTCATTGTATTGTGTCATTCTAGGTTCTATCATATCTATTTAGGGCCCATAAAGTATATTATTTGATTTTATGAAGGCCTATAATTAAAATATATTATTTGTGTCCCTTCTCTACAATTTTTTCACATGAATTTTTTTTAACAAATTTTTTAAGTTTGGCCATTATGTTATTTTTTAAAAAATTAAAAATACATCTTAAATTATATCAAGCTCAGTAATACAACTCGTTAATCATTGCATTATTCTATCACGAAATAAAAATAAAGAAAATGAGCATTCACTATTTAGATTTGTGTTTTTTAGAACTTTTTTATTTTACATTAATATATCCAACTTTATATATATATATTCAGTAAAGCGCAGAGCTTTTAAAATTTGCTCGATCTTACACAAACGAGTTTTTATCGAGTAGAATATCGAACAAGCTCCAAAAAAGTGTGGCTGACTGCCCCATTGCTTATTGCTTTCAAGCGTGCAGCATTGAGGACAAAGAGCGCCGATATTAGAGGGCCTCCAATCAAACAGGGCCTAGAGCTTGATTCTTCTGTCCCATTTCCCTCGTTCAAAGGCCATTTCTTTTTCAAAGTGGTCCACAATTTTTTTGCTAATTCCAAACTAATTCATTCGAGCAAAAATAGAGAGCTAGCATTACATTTAGATTTGTATTTTTTTCTACAATTGCGTGTATATATATATATATATATTAAAAAATTATATTTATATATTAATTATTTTATAAACTTTATTTACGTAGGTGCAACAACAATACTTCATCAATATTATTATGATTGAATCATAATCAACGCACATATGATAGCAGAGTTGTATTTACTGATAGCACCTAGTAATTATTGACGAAGTACTTATTTATAATAGTCAACTAACAGCAATGACTAATGTATAGTGGCCAACGATCACTAAATTATAGTAAGTGGTGACCGGTAGGGTGCAAGTGAGATGATGATAGGCTAATAATAGTCTACAAATAAAATATCGTATATATTAACAGGTATCGAATTGAGTGGCATCTATGTAATTTTAGTTCACTTTTAATCAATTATGTGATATAAATTTACGTACTGTTAAATGTATTAACATACGTATGTGAATATAAATTTTAAAAAATAAATTAAAAACATTTATGAAACCTATTTTTAAGAACTATTATATTTCAAAAAAAAAATTATCAATAAATATTGCTTTATAATAATTGGCGAACTAGAGCAAACTAAAGTGAACTAATTATAAACATGTGCTTTTATAATATATAAAAAAATAAAGATAATTATTTATATATCAAAAATTTTTAAATATTACTTACATATACATTAATTTTTATAAATTTAAATTATATGGTGATATGCTAATATATATCTATTTAAACAAAAATGTAATATTTAAAGATTGATATCAGCATATATATATATATATATATATATATATATATATATATATAATATTTATTATAAAATTAGTATATGCTATATTAAGTTCCATTCTAACCCAATAATCAACTCAAACTAGTAAATAAATATAGATTCAAAATTAAAAATTTTAAGTACAATTTGAGAATGATTCCCTCAACTCGACTCAAACTAGCTCCTATGAACCATTAGAATAATACAGCGGTGTTTTCCTGGTGCAGTGAGAAATGAGTTTGTCTGAGAATCATGAAGTCTCGGATTCAAATTATGTTATCATCATAATTTTTAAGTAGAGTCGAAAAAATTATGGTGTCAATCAAGCAAAATCAAAAATAAAAATAAATTCATTGGAATGATGAATGATGGTGATACAGTGGCAGTCATCATCCAATGAATTGTAGAGGGAGAAAACTTTCGTTTCATGAAGCATGAAAGCATGCGCCATGCAAATGGGCCAATGAAGTTGATTTGTTCCCATTTGAGCTCTCAGCATCATTAACGGCTAATTGTAGCAGAGCTATAGAAAATGACCCTCACAGTAGGAAAAAATTATTGGGTTCGGAGTGCTCGCCACATCACCTTTTCATACACTAATTAAATGATGGCAGCTGGTAGCACTGCAGCTGGCAGCCGGTAGCCCACTGCAGCTGGGATGTGCTTATTATAAGTATAAAAGTACTTATTATAGACATAAATGTGCTTGTTATAGAAATAAAAGTACTTATTATAAGCATAAAGGTGTTTATTTATATATATTTATACTTATAACAAGCATATTTAGGCATAAAAGAGCTTATTATAGGCAGAAATGTGCTTAATATAGACATAAATGTACTTGTTATATGCATAAAGGTGCTTGTTATAAGCATAAAGGTGCTTGTTATAAGCTGTAATAGGCATAAAGGTGCTTGTTATAGGCTGTTATAGGCATAAATGTACTTATTGTAGGTATAAATATACTTATTATAAGCATAAATGTGCTTATTATAAGCATAAATGTGCTTGTTATAGGCTATTATAGGCATAAATGTGCTCATTATAAACATAAATATGCTTGTTATAAGCATAAATATATACAAAATAAGCACATTTATGTTTATAACAAGCACATTTATACCTATAACAAGCACATTTATGCCTATAATAAGCACCTTTATACCTATAACAAGCACATCGATCTCCAAACCCAGCTGTAGTGGGCCGCCCGTTGCCAGCTGTTACCATTTAATTGGTGTATGAAAAGGTAACGTGGCGAGCTCTCCGAACCCAATAATTTTCCCACAGTAGGGCTTGCAATGAGCTTACCAAATTTTTGAAAATCGAAAACGGCATTAGAATTGATAGACTGAAAGGTGGTACAAAGCTTTAAAATCGAATTAGGGGTAGATCGACCTGGTCGAACCATTATAATATAATCATTCAAAAATATAATCATAAAATATAAAACTTTGCTATATAATTTTCATAAATGACTAATATATTCATTGAATAATTTGTGAGATTAGATCAAAAATTACTTTTGAAGTATTTGAGGGTTATTTCTTGATCTACAGAGCTTTTTTCTAAAATATAATATAGTGTATAATTAATATAATTATATTTAGCTTAATGAGTAATAATATTTAAAAATTTATTGCCAAAATATAAATGACTAAAATATATGTTATATCACTAAAAATGTCATCTGTCAGTTATTTTGGTACCTTAGTTTTAAAAAAATATTATATATATATATATATATATATGAACATGTTTATTATAAAACATGTTATTATCACACAAATTAATAAAATATTTCTTAAAAGATGCATAGATAACTAATGGGTGAAAGATTTTATCATATTTATAAAATTTTAGCAATATGTGTAGATATAAAATTTTGATGTGTATATATAATATATAAAATGAATGTATTTATAAATGGCATGCTTCCATATGTCACATATTGCATGTATTTTTTTTTATTTATATTACATATTGACAATTACTTATTATTATAAAAAAAAGAGAGAAGAAGTTTTCTACAATAGCTAATAATTAAATTGCAAATAAATAATTCATAACCATTATTTTAGGAATCGATTAATTGAAGTTTTTCTGAGTCTCGTGGACAAACTAGATTGAAAATTTTAACGATGAATACCCTAAATATCGCGGTCGCAACGTCCTGGTTACGAGAAAGTCTAGCATTCAATTTTTCACATTACAGCTAAACAATATGGAACTTCATTATATATTTTTTAAAGTTTTATAGTACAATTGTGGTGTAACCTCGGTCTATCCGTCGAATCCTCAAAAGAGCTTGATTGCGGAATTCGACTCTAAGATGCAATTTGGATTAAAAATTGAATCGATTTCACCCTCAATGCTACTATGACTGCTCAAATCACTTGTATCATGCATAATTAATAATCTTATTATGATATTTCATGTTTAATTCATGAAGTAAGGTTTAGCTAATATCAAACCTACCCAAAATCAAATAAAATTTAACTTAAAAATGAGATTTCATCTTCAAGTTGAGGTAATTTGCTCCAAATTATAAGTGGAATGCAAATAATTTAATCCTATTAATCTTAGTTCAAGTTAAACAAATTCAATTAAACCCCTTTTTAAAAATAATTTTCTTTTTCAAATATAAAAAAATTATTCTATCAAAAAACTCAAATTTGATTTTTGTTTTATATTAGGCCAGCATAGAATTTAGACTGAGGGCAAAAATCTTAAAGTGGTATGAATGAAGCAAACAAATATGGTGTTTTTATTTCATATTCATTGGTTTGTAATGTATATGAATAATATTTATAAAAATCTCATTAAATTAAAAATATTTTTTTGAAGCTAAAAGTTTCTTATATATAGATCCTCAGAATTATTTTTATTTTTATTTATTAAATAATATAATATTTTCTAATGGTATTTATATGTTCATAAGGCCTATTTAAGGATTGCAAAATCATAGACCAAAATATAGTGATTAACAGATCTTAGGAACCTATAAATAATTTGTGTATATCTAATATATAATTATATTTAAAATATTTTTAAATATTTATTGACATAATTATTATAATACCTTTTGATCATATATTATTATAATTATTTATTCGTCAACGAATTCTCAACATATATACTACCCAAATGCAATGTATCCTTTTTTTATTATATATATTTAAAGTCCCAAATATTAACTCTTGTTGAATTGATGGCAGGGCATGCCTGTATTCGGCCACCCGGCCATATTCGCCCTTCAAATGGCCTTATTCTTGGTCCTTCTGTCTATATAATTAGGAGATGCATCTCATTCCAAAAGGAAGAAGAAGAGGAAGAAGAAGAAGTAGTAGTGGTAGTATAGTTGTAGAAGAAGAAGAAGATGATGATGATGATGAAGGGAACTGTGTGTGTCCTCTGCTTCTTGCTTGTGTCCTTTCTGCACAGAGCATCTACTGAAGAACAGCAACAAAAGGTTTGAATTAAGAGCAAAATTTTGGTTAAAATTAATATGATATACTGATGATAATGGCTCATGATATGTTTGATTTATACAAATGCATGTAAGGTATACATAGTGTCCATAGGTGAGCCCATTGGAGCTGCCACAGTTCAAGAAATTAAGGAACGGCACCACTCCTTCCTACTCTCTGTCAAAAAAAGGTTATCCTCTCAATTCTTCTTCTTCTTCTTCTTCTTCTTCTTCTTCTTCTTCTTTTTATTCTTCACTCACTCTTTTTCTCCTAATTCTTAACTCCTTCCTATACTCTGTCAAGAAAAAGCTATCCTCTTCTTCTTCTCCTCATCTTAATTCTTCATTCTTCTTCTTTTTCTTCCTAATTCTTCACTCTTCTTCTTCTTAATTCATCACTCTCCTCCTCTTACATCTTGTTCTTCTTAATTAATTCTTCACTATTGTCTCCTCCTCCTCCTCCTCCACTTCTAATTAGCGTTTGCTTTTGACAAACAGTGAAGAGAAAGCAAGGGATTCTATTCTTTATAACTACAAGAACACCATCAATGGCTTTGCAGCATTCCTATCAGATGAAGAGGCTGCAGAACTTTCAGGTAATTAATTAAAGAAGATTATATATATATATATATATATATATATATATTCACTGCTATAATGATCAATTAATGATGAATATATGCTACTTAATTTTCTTCCAGAGATGGAGGAGGTGGCTTCTGTGTTCCAAAACAGTGGGAGCTCATCCCCCCACACAACAAGGTCTTGGGACTTCATAGGGCTTGAAGAAGAAGAGGGCTTGCCCTCTTCTCCGTTCAATCTCCTCCAAGAGAGAGCCAACCGTGGGAACAATCTCATTGTTGGAATGATTGACTCAGGTTGAATATTCTTTTCCTTCTTTATTATTTATTTTCACGAGTTCGACAGACAGTCGAATAATTAGCTCAACTCAAAATCAAAATTTTCAATTACCCTTCACGTTCAAGCGATCATTGATTTTCATGTGATAGATTTCGAGTGTATATATATAATTTCTAGTTAAACTATAGATTATTGTGATTAATGTACATAAAATGTCAAGCTAGCTAGCTATAGTTTAAATTATTTGATATTTTTAAACAGATAGGCATAATGAAATATAATTAAATTTGTGTGTCTTATTTGGTAGGCATTTGGCCAGAGTCCAAAAGCTTCAATGACAAAGGAATGGGGCCTGTTCCCAAGCATTGGAAGGGAATTTGTGAAGTGGGTGATGCCTTCAATTCCTCAAATTGTAACAAGTTAGTCTCTCTATCTCACAATCTATATATAATATATATATATATATAATATCTTTTTTAATAATATATTAAACTCCTTATTTTTTATTTTACAACTTACCCCGCTAAATTTTTCAAAAATAACATATTTAAATTTATTTTTACTAATTATGATTGTTTAGCTTTTTATTACCAATGACACGTAAGTTCAAAATTTTATAAATATAATTGTGAATACATGTATGTTATTAGTTTTTATTTTTAGAAAACTTAACAGATTAAATTGTAAAATAAAAAAAAAAGGGAATTTAATATATAATTGAAGAAGAATCAAAAAATATGTATGCAATGCCCCCAATATATATTTATTTATATTAATATCATTATTATATATAATAGTGGGACATGCAAGAAAATTAGTAATAAATTTAAAAAAAAAAAGGCTGTAATTCATATGGCCCTGTGATCCACTTAAGATTCAGCAAAAATGCATGAGAACTCATGAACGCATCTCAGCAAACAGATATTTTTATCTCATCAGCGTTCAGATAGATATTCACATAGGTAAATTGCATTCGGGTTCTTAAAATTCTGGAAGTTTCGCATTTAGGTTTTTAAATTTAACAATCTACTATTATTTAGTTCGTATGTATTTTAATTTTTTTATATGCATAGCTCAAATTGAATATAATTAGAATTTTGTTGACCAGCCTGCAAAAATTTTAAGATTTTAAGAAACTCTTGAGTGTTATATGATTCAAAATCTATTGACGAGCACATATATATATAGGACCCTAATATGCAATTTACCCTTAGATATATATTATGTAGAGGATGATAGAGGAGGGAGGAGTCACGTTCTTGAAGGCTGTTTGAGATTTTGTCGACATGCATGGGGGATTTGAATTTCTGTGGTTCTTCATCTGATCATATAAAATATATATGGAGATCAGTCTGATTTTCGTTTTGAGTCCCCACAAATATTTGGCATCTTCTTCAGTAGCCGTCAAAGGCATCCCCTGCAAACAATCTCGTGAACTCTCCCTTCTCCTCCACCACCATAACATGAAAATGAGAGAGAGAGAGAGAGAGAGAGAGAGAGAGATGAAGAGGGGCAATAATATGTTATATATTATACGTAAAAGGAAGCTCGTGAAAGAAGAAAAGAGATTGGTGACGAGAGTCTATAGTATGGTCTCGTCATTTTATAGTAATATAAAACTAAATTCGATGAAATCATAGCCTCAAAATTACGAATATATGATCACAATGGCATCAACCAAGGTTTTAAAAACCGGACCGGACCGGACCGGATGGTTCAACCGGTCGAACCGTGAACCGGTCAGCCAACCGGTCCGGTTTAATTTTATAACCGGATCCGCTTAAAACCGGCCAGAACAGGTCTAAACCGCGGTTCAACCGGTAAGCTGGTACGGTTGGACCGGTTGAGTTTAAAATTAAAAAAAAAAAAATTCCTAAACTCTGGGTCCCTAACTCAGCCTCCGTTCTGCGGCCTCTACTCGCGCGACAGTCACGAACTCGTGATTTCTCTTGCCTCGCGCTCTCGTCTCCAGCCCCCATCCTTTCGAAATGATTTAGTATTTTAGTATTTTAGTGATGTGAAATGATAAAATAATTTAGTATTTTAATATTGATAAAACATATATTTGTTCAGATCTTTTAATGGTGTACTAAATATTATACTCAGTTTATAATTTGCGAATATTTTGTTGGGTTATTGTTATTTCGATTTACTTGGAATTATTTTTTGGGTTATTGACATAAGATATTATTTGTTAAATTCAATTATTAAATATTCATCTTATGTCTAATTATTGTGTTGATGTGTGAATAATATATATCTTAACTATATTTATATTATATTTTATTAGTTTTTTTAATTTTTACTTCATCCCGGTTCAACCCCAGTTCGATCATTGAACCTTAAACCTTTCAGTCTACCAGTTCTGAAGCCGATCCGATTTTCAAAACCTTGGCATCAACAAAGTATGGGATCGAAAATTGTTATAAGTATACAAAAGAATATCTATATGTTGGATTAAAATAAATCATATTTATCGCTGGTACATGGGCTGAGTTGTTAATGATATGATTGTAAAATGTAAATAATGATATTTGAGAGATTTTTTTATTTTAAAGTTGAATTGAAGTTGCTCGTATATAGATTTTAATCTTATTATTTTTTATGTTTTATATAATATTTTAATTTGAAATGATTAGAGGATTAAAATCTAATTTAACGGAGATCATAAAACATTATTAATTATTTTTATATTTATTTAACATTAAATATAAATTTAATTATAAAAAACTATTTTTTTTCATACATTAATTATTAAAAAATCCAAACAATAAAATCAAGCTTTTCTCGTTTAAAAAAAATCAACTTTATATATGTTCTCATTAAAAAAATATATTTTATTTTCTATATAAATTTTAATATTAAAGAAATTTTTATTAAGCACAATTTTTTTTTAAAAAAACAGCCCTTCATATTTATGGGATATCTAAAAAGGACAAACTATTAATAGATTTCTACTATTTACTTATAATTAAGTAATTAGTATATATTTTTAAAAAAAAAATATTTATGTCTCTTCTCTAATTAAAATTATAGTGGTAGATTTTTATGTTATTTTTTAAATATTTTTTAAATTTTAAGGTTTAAATGAAAAATTTTAAAAAATATTAGGAATTTAAATAAAATGTTTTAAAAATGTAAATTAAGTTTTAATTTAAGTTAAATTAATTTGCTCTTTTTAAATATCAATTTATTTTTTCAAAAAAAAAAAAAATCTCAGGAAGCTCATTGGCGCCCGCTCGTACGTTAAAGGCTACGAAGCCTACTACGGCCCTCTCAACACATCCTACGCGTTCCGCTCGCCGCGGGACCACGACGGCCACGGCACCCACACCGCCTCCACTGTCGCCGGCCGCCCCTCCGCCGCCTCCTCCCTGGGAGGCTTCGCCGCCGGCATTGCAGTGGGCGGCGCTCCGATGGCCCGGATCGCCGTCTACAAGGTCTGCTGGCCCATCCCGGGACCGAACCCCAACATCGAGAACACCTGCTTCGACGCCGACATGCTCGCCGGAATCGACGACGCCGTCGGCGACGGCGTCGACGTCCTTAGCATCTCCATCGGCGTGCACAACGTGTCGAAGAAGTACTCAGAGGACTCGATAGCCGTCGGGACCCTGCACGCGGTGAGGAGGGGGGTGGTTGCGGTTTGCAGCGCCGGCAACTCCGGGCCGGCGGCTAAGACGGCGTCCAATCTCGCGCCGTGGATGTTGACGGTGGCGGCCAGCAGCGTTGACCGGTCTTTTGACTCGCCGCTGATTTTGGGGAATGGCCTGGTGCTGAAGGTGCAATCAAAACCTCTTCTTTATAAATATTTATTTTATATGATTTTCGTATTATTATTTTGTATGATTAAAAAATTTAAAAAAAAAATTATATTCATATCACTAAAATTTAATTATTTTATATATTTAATATCTTTTAATATTATATACTAATCATAAAAATATAAAAAATTTATAATCTATGCACTTATGTATCATATATGTAAAAAAAATTATAATTTTTATATAATTTTATAATCAATAAAATGTAAGCATTAATTATGGAAAATAATTATAAAATTTTAGTGATATATTTGTAATTATTATATAAATTTAAAAAAATGAAATTAAAATATGAGATTCGATGATATTTACATGTGTATATATATATATATATTATAATAATTTATATATTAAAGATAAGATGATGGAAACAAACTTAAATTATAAATGAACACATAATGGCGAATATATAAACGTTGTTTTTAATAGATTATAAAAAAAAAATATAGATCAAATAATATGAATAACATTTAAATATGCTAAAAGTTAATATATCATCAGCATTAAGGGACAAAAAATTCATAAGAGTGTGCATTTGTTGAGCCATGTTAAATTAATTTTAACCAGACTAAAAACTTCTGTTGTTCTTTTTCTTAAATTTTAAAAAAATTAAACTGAAGTTAGTTTAATTTAAGACATAAGTAGAATGCAAACACAAATTATTAATTTTAAATTTTATGTCAAATGTAAATTAATTGTTGAAATTTATGCAGGATTTTAAATATTTTTAAATTAATGCTACAACTTATGTATGACGTGATCCAGCCAAATTAAATAAGAGATAATTACCTATATGTCATATCATCAGTGGCGGAGCCACATGGGAGTCAGGGGGTGCAATTGCACCCCCTGATTTTTTTTTAAATTAAACACTTAAGTTTTTTTTTAATTTTAGTCCCGAATTTCGTATAATAAATATCATATCATAAATTATGATAATAAATTAAAAAAATATTAAAATAATAAATTATTTAGATAACTTATAATTTCATTTTTTTATAAATTATTCAATATATAAATTTTATAAATAAATTTTATACNTTTATTATAATGAGTAATCATAATTTTTCAATAACCTAACTATAGTTAGATTACAAAAAATTGGACTCGTTCATCATATTATTTTAAGGATATTTAAATATATTTTGAGTGAAAATCCTAAAACCTTAATGTTTAGGTGGCAGTAAAGGAAGAAGACATCCGCGACGTGAATTGATTTTAGGATAAAGCAGTGCTTTAGTATGGTATTGAGGAAGAAAAAAATATGTACCATTAAGAGTAAAAATATAATTTTAATAATTTACTGACAGAATATTTTTTTTTTCAAATAGATTTTGATTAAGTTTTAACTCAAGTGTGTGTATGTAAGATTTTATAATATTTTGAGTGTGCATAGCATAATTAACTAAGAATAGATGGGTAAGGCATAAATAAAACTAAATTGTGTGGCATGTAGGTAATTATACCATTAACTAAAGAATAATTTTGAATTTATGCCTCCAGATTGAGATACCATTCAAATTGGTCCTTTTTTAGGAAATCTAAAAAAAAAATGTTATTATATTATTATAATGCATAAAATTTAAACAAAAATAAGAAGAAAATCTACTTAAATAAAATTATTTATTTAAAGTTTACAACAGGCCTAATTTCTAATCTTATGGGATATTAACTATAGGGACTTCTTCAAATTATTCAATGAATGAGAGTATAATTCTGAAGATTTCAAAAATTATGAACTGATTTAAACTATACGTAAAATGGTTGGAACTTGTTTGTAATTTATCCTTTTTAATAATAATTGTTTTCTAGCAGGGCCAAACAGTGACGCCATATAAGCTGAAGAGAAGACCCTACCCGTTGGTTTATGCGGGCGACGTCGAGGTTCCCAGCATTCCGCATCTAAGCGACGCATCTGGGTACAAATTTACATTTCTACCCTCCTATTAACTTTTGTAGACTGTTTTATTTTTCTGTTTTACTTTTACTAGACAATATAAAATTTATAGAGAATTAATTATAAAATACCGTATTTAATAAAAATTATAAACTGTATACTCAATTTCTAAAAATTATAAAATTCATAAAAAAAATTAATTATAAATTACATTTATGCATCATAATTATTTTTTATTTATATATTCTGATTATTATTTGAGCAAAACGTTCTGACTCTCGTGATGGAGTGAATTAACTTTGAATAAAATTATTCATTTTAATTTTTATTATTTTTAATCACCTTTAATTCAAATTAATGATTGAATTTTCATATTATTTAAATTAATCTGTAGGTATAAATTTATAATTGAAATTATTCATAAATTTTATAATTTTTAAAAATTAAATATAAAATTTATAATATTTATTAAATATAATATTGTAAGAGTAATTACCCTAAAACTTATTCATTTATGTTTAGGAGATATAAATATATGGCTACTAAATTTTATTTATGAAAGGTCACTACTAGATTTTATTAACTTTGATACAATGGCACTAATGAGGATATGCTAATTTATGATATAATCTGTGAACTTGATCGTGACAAATCTAACGAAGAAAATATGGTTCTGGTCGACTCAATTATTAGTCGGTGTTATCACTACATAATCAAGACCGTACACATGGCGAACATCAAAATGAAAAATATAAAAAATTAGATCAATTATTTGGAGTCATTTGTGGAAGATGTGTAGTATTACTCACCAATTATTTTACATTTGAATAGCACACCTTTTTAATTACTTAAGACATTTTATTGATAGGGATGGTAATATATAACCCGATCCGTGAACTCGATCCGAACCTAACCCGCAAATTTCGGATATGGGTCATTAATTTTGACTCATTTATTAAATGGGTTGGATTTGGATTGGGCATTTATTAAATGAGTTGGATTTGGGTTGAGCATTTATCAAAAAATACTCTATAAATGGGTCTGGTCAACCCGCCAACCAACTCATATATTAATCGGGTCAGATTTGGTCATGGATTTTGACCCATTAAATAAATGGGTCGGATTTGGGTTGAGGCTATTCCGGTTGAGACGGACTCGGGTTCGACCCGAACCCGACATTCCGACCCATTTTGCCACCCCTATTTCTTTATAGTAGTTTAAATATCAAAAATACATTGTGGTTTTCAATGCTAAAATCTCTATCTTGCTTCTATTTTTACTCATTTTGATTTATTTTGAAATCTCTCTTTTCGATTCAGTGGACTAGATTTTCGTGTCACTCGTCAAGCTAGAATCTAGTTAATAAATTTGATTAGTTTTGAAATAAGCCGTGTCTAGTTCAGTTTAATCGAGATAAATATATTTTTTTCGGTTTGATTAACGGTGTATCTAAATCTACCAAACTATTTAAGTAGGTTGATTTAGATACATCGTAAAAAATTAGAATTGTTTGGGATTGAATTAATCGGGTCAAGCCACTTAAAGATAAGTTTAGGTTGTGCCATTCAGGTTGGATTTGGATACGAGTTGAACCCGAATATCTGATCATTATTATCCTATATTTCTAAAGCATATAATTTCAGAATCGTTTATATTCATTTTCTATTAATAAATAAAAAAAGGAAAAATAATGAATATTAATAATTATTTTTTTAGAAAATAGTGATATTAATAAATATTTGATAAGTGTAAAACCAGGCAATGCTTGCCGAATTCTCTTGCAAGCGAGAAGGTGAAGGGGAAGGTAGTTCTGTGCCTGAGAGGCGCCGGGCTGAGAGCGGCGAAGGGTCTGGAGGTGAAGAGAGCAGCCGGAGCAGCGATGATCCTCGGCAACGGTCAGGCGAACGGCGACGAGATTCCGGCCGACTCCCACGTGCTTCCAGCGACGGCTGTGTCCTGGCGTAATGCCACGACCATCCTCGAGTACATCAGGTCGGCGAGGAATCCGGCGGTTGTCATCAGAGGCGCGGCGACGGTGGTCGGCGTCAGGCCGGCGCCGGTCGTGGCGGCCTTCTCCTCTAGAGGGCCCAACGCCGTCGAGCCCAACCTTCTTAAGGTGGGTTCCGTGCAATTGTGCAAATTATGAAGATGAAGCCTGTTTATAAGGTTAAATTACTGATAGGTTCCTATAATTTATTTATAATTATATCACATTAGTCTCTATATTCCAACTACAGAGACACACTATTTTAAATTCTGAAGACCTAAAAATAGATTTTAAAAAATATGAATAAAAAGAAAAAAATGTAGAAACCTATCAGTTATTTACTTTTTGCGATGAATTATTTATGAGTTCATAATTATGTTGAGATATTTTATATCGGTCCATATATTTTAATTCTTTTCAATTAGGCCCTTTACAATATTGTTTCTCAATCACATGAGTCCTATTGGTATCATGTAACTAATTAATATTACTGAAAGTGTGAATGTTGTGGATTAATTGTATTAAGGTCTGAATTTTTTTGGAATCTTTTGAAGCCGGACATTACAGCACCTGGCTTGAACATACTAGCAGCATGGAGCGAGGTATCATCACCGACAAAGCTTGAAGATGATCACCGGAGAGTCAAGTACAACATTGTATCGGGGACTTCCATGTCCTGCCCCCACATCTCCGCTGTCGCCATCCTCCTCAAGTCTCTCTACCCTCACTGGAGTTCCGCAGCCATTCGATCTGCTATCATGACCACAGGTATATATCTACTCGATCTTAAATTGTTTGTTAAATGAGTCAATTGTAAAGTCTAATTTAAATATACTTAATCAAGTTCAAGTGTACTAATGTGCATTGAATTTTTAATTAGGCTCAAATATTGGCCATGACTATTTTAGTTATGAGCTTAACATAGCCTTTAAATAGTGCCATCAATAGGACTTATATGAACTATGCATACATGTAGAAGGACTAAATTGACATTCAATCTTATTTTATGGATATCCGGTTCTAATTTACTTCCCATTTTCACTTCATAGCAAGCACGAGCAACTCAGATGGAATGCCCATCACAGATGCGGCGGGCGGGCGGGCTGGTCCCATGGCATTCGGGTCGGGCCATGTCCAGCCCACTCATGCAACAAACCCGGGCCTCATCTACGACGCCTCGTACGTTGACTACCTCCTCTTCGCATGCGCTAGTATCGGAGAGAAGATGGACGCACAATTCTCATGCCCTGACGCCCCGCTATCACCGTCAGACCTCAACTACCCTTCTGTCACGGTGACCGTCCCACGCAACGGCTCTGTTACCGTCAAGAGGACAGTGACAAATGTGGGCCAGATCTCAGCCCATTATCGGGTAAGTGTGGACCAGCCCGTGGGCTTCTCAGTTGAAATCCGACCCAAAACTTTGCTTTTTGAGACTGTGGGCGCGAAGAAGAGCTTTGGGCTTACGATCCAATCTAACTCATATGGTCTTACTACAGGCGAATCGTACTCAACCGGCTCGTTCGTTTGGTCCGATGGGACCCATTATGTAAGAAGTCCTATTGTTGTCAATATAGGTTAATTTCAACAATCGGATGGAAAAAATAAATAGATCCTCAAATAGTTAGTTTAATAAAAGAGTTATTTATAGTTGCAGTTTATAATAAATAAATTATTTTTCTTTTACATTGTTGATGAAAAATTCTATTACACAATTGTGAGAATAGAAGAGAAGGCTTTCAACACTGAGTATTCGGGAGAAAATCATGATCACAGACTCGATCATTTAAGTTTATTATGAAATTTTGGTTCTCTTTGAGCATTGATAATATATAATTTCAATGCCATCAAGATCTTCCCTAAATCACTTTGAATCTATGCTACAAATCATCATTTCATCTGTTCTCTTTTAAGGCATAATGATCGAGCTATTTAGATCTAATTCTATGACAAAGTTGAGCACTCCATCTCTTTTACATTGTGGACTATTCATCTTTACACGTAGAGTTTGACATATTTCTTAAAATATTTTATTTTTATCGCTTTGTAATTGCCACTTTATAATCCCTGTAGGGCTTGTTTGTTTGTAAAGTTAAATTTAAAAAGATTAAAATTAAACTTGAATAGAAATATTTTTTTATTAAAAGTTATGAATATTGTGAAATAAAATTAGTTATTATGTTGGGATATGTGCGGAATGTGATATAAAGTTAGATATTATGTTGGGATATATAAAAGATATGATATAAGTTAGTTATTATTTTAGTAATGCGTGTAGAATGTGAAATAAAGTTAATTTTTAATATTAAATTTTATGTGTAATGTGATATGTCTGATTTTTTTTTTAAAAAAAAACCATCACACGGAGGGGGAGAATCTTATTCATCCAGCTTCCTGCTGACAAATAAGAAACCTAATACAAACTATAGATTGACTAAAATAAATGAGGAATGCTAACTCCCTAATACACATAAATGGAAGAAAAGAAAAACAAGGAGTACTACTCCTTTACAAAGAAAGGGAAAGGGCAGTCAAGCAAGAAAAAGAGAACAGGCAATGATAAACAGCAAAACAGATAATAAGAAAGTGAAATGACAGAATAAATAAAGTTGCAGTAGTCCCTTGCAGCAAACTGTACACAACAGAAGCTGAAGAGGGTCCCTGAAGAAGCAATACAGCCACCAAACAGGAACAAACAGCTCACAACCCAAGAACTGAGAGGGACTGGCTATTGAACTTGGGAAGATCAAACACTTGCAGTCATCTGACAGGAAGCCTCTGCCAACTGAACAAAAGAGCTAAAATAGCAGCAGTCTGCCATCAGAAGAAGCAGTCTGCTGCCAGAACCTCTGCAAAGCTTAAGTAAAGATACCATCCTACAAATAAACAAGACTACAGGAAAAAAGCAAATTAAAAAAGCAGTGGCAAACAGAGAAACAGGAAAGCTACAGCCAAAGTGATTACAGCCAGCAAAATTCATTGTGTGAATCACAACAAACAGCAGCCACCTACAATACACAAGAAGAAACAGCTGCAAACAGCATAAGAAAATAAAAAAAAAATCAGATTGCAGTATCCAAAAATAATAAAACAGCAACACATTCAGAATCATCAGCAGGCCGAAACCCTCCTTCGGCAATCAACCTACAGCCTGAATCTGCATCCAAAATAAGCAGGAAAACAGCAACCTGAAATAGATTGTTACTGCAGCAAACAAACTGCAAAAGCCTACAAACAACAAGAAATAAAACAAGCACCAAAATAAAACCAGAAATCATATAATAAAGGAGGACCAGAAAAACAGTAACAAAAGAGAAAAAATATAAGCAACGAAAACAGAACCATAAATAAAAGAACAAAACAATCAAACAACAAATAGAGAACAAACAAGTCAAAAGAAGAAAAAGAAAAAAGAAAAAAAAAATTAGGATCTTCTAATATAAATCTTACAATCCTATATTAAACCAGATTAATTTTCAACGTTCAAACAAAAGGATCCTATATATTTAAGCAATCAAATTTAGTGCCGTGATTTTCTTTTGTATAGCTTTTTACGACGGAGAGTATAATTTTGATGCAAATCATCTATAAACAAAAATACTTAAAATTAAATTAATTCGTTTTAAATAATAGTTTTTGCTGAATTTTTTTTAAGTTTAATCGAAGGCCAAGCGTGCGAGTTGAATTCGCAAGAACTTGATCACCATGATATCAAAAAAAAAAAAATCATCAAATTTGAGAGTTATATTTTAATAATTATTTTTACAAAAAAATCATTCTGTTATACCTTACTGGTACTATTTTAACCATTAAATTGCATTCTGAGATTTAAAAGATATTGCAAATTATTCTTAAATTTTAAAAAAATTAATTTTAAATTATGAGTTGTAAAATCACAACAATTTTTTTTTCAGCATCTCACCTTTTCAGCTCTTATTTTTAAATAAAAAATATAAAATTTAATCATTTTAATTAATTCAAATAATTTATATATCTTAAAGGCTATTATATTCTTTCATTTTCATCTTTTCTTTAAAAATTTAACAAAAAATTATAATTTAATTTTTTATTTTTTCTTTTAAAAATTTAAAATTTAAAAATAATTATTAATATTTCAAATTATGTACTAAAAGATTAAAAAGTTGATGGTCGTATCTTTGTTAGGAACCAAATAATAATATTTTTATAATTTCAGAAATTTAAATTAAAAATAAAAAAAATGAAATTAATTTGTAATATTTTTCTTATTTCAGGAACCCAAATGTAATTTACCCAGAAAAACAGGTATACCAATTTGGTCAATGAATCATGTTTTACAATTATATATTTTAAACAATCATGATTATACTTATCATAAGTAATGCACTGAAATGAATACATTTATATTATAATTACTGTAAAATAAAATTAATTTTTTATTTAAGCTGAGATTTACAAAAAATTGTATGATATAAATTGACAAATTTAATTTAAATAGATTTAAATAAACAGCATAAATTATATAATTTAGATCAAGAAAAAAAGATTCTGTTAAAAAAAAAAAATCAAAATTCGATCTTTCAAGTTTTTAATGTCTCAATTTAGGTGAAAGAAAAACTCAATTGAGACATTCAAAACTAAATTAAATTTCCACCACTCATTTTGTATTTATTTTTTTAATTTTTTTTATTACAAGCATTCTGTATTTATTAGCCAAGAAACAGAGTTTCGTCGTTATAAAAAAAAAAAAACCAGAGTTGAACCATTTAGACAAAAAGGAACCATAGGTCACCATCATCGTCATCATGCCACGGTCTTGAAGGAATCAACCGAGAAAGAAGACGACCATTAGCAGAGCCAGCAGTCCAAAAGAGGATCTTGGAGCTGCTCGAGAATGAGCCGATGATGGCGCAGGCCTGGAGGTGGAGTTGGACGAAGGAGAGGGAGACGCCGGAGCTCCTCGTCCTCCCCCTGTAGAAGCAGAGGGCGACTCCAGCGAAATTCCCGAAGCTCCCGGAGCAGAAGCTGGGGTTAATGCGGCTGCCGGCGGGGCATTTGATGGAGGGGTTGAAGACGACAGTGGCGCAGGTGAGGGGGAAAGACGAGATGAAGAAGAAGCAGGGGAAGGGGAAGGAGAAACAGAGCGAGGAGACACCAACGGCTGCGCCGGCTTCCTGCCCCTAACCGACAAGACGACCAAAGCGAGCTTCTGCCCACGGGAGCAATGCCCTTCTTTGCCGCTGATGAAGAAGAAAGGGCCAGACCTATCGAAAGTGAAGACGGAATCACCATTATCAAGCTTCTTGATCGGATTGCTCGTGTTGCAAGAATCGAAGTCCTCCTTCTTCACCTGCAGAACAGAGTCCTCTCCCTTTTTGTACCTGAAGACTGCAGCGCACCCAAAGAATCGAGAAGCCCTAAAAGCAATTAATCGACGAATTTGGAGGGCAAGATGGAACAAGAGGATGAAGAAAATGGGGATTGTTAATTACCAAGATTGTCGTTGATTTTGAACCTCATTCTGGAGGACCATCTGCCATAGCTCTCCAATGGGTTTAAAACCCAGCCGTCTCTTCCTCCGACGCGGAAGTCGTACGCTCCGGCCAAGCCGAGCGAGGTCAGCAAGAAGCCAGCTTGAAGAAGAAGAGAAAGAAGGAGAAGCTTCGCCATTGCGATGTCGGCGAGGACAAAGAAGAAGAGAAGCAGAGGAGCAGCTTCGGCCTCTTCTTGGCGAATAGGAACGCGGGAGCAATGGGCGAATCCAAGGAGGCGCGGGAAATGATTTCGCTGGGGATTTTTAGGTTAGGCGGTGCTCAAAGGAGTGGCTAAACGGGTCAACAAGTTGGACTCGTTTCGAACTCGTATCTAACCTGAATAACTCGTTGTTCATAGCTATTTTGAAAACTCAACCCGACTAACAAATGGCTGGTGGGTTAAAGCTACCATGCTTGCTCGACTTGTTTTTAGCACAAAAACTATAATAAGTTGGTCGGTTAAAGCCAACGCAGATCCTTGCCTCTCTCTATTTCTTTTTGCCTCGTCTAATTTATTCTTAAAGATTATATTGTAGTTTTATTATATCTTTGTTGCAATTGGATCCACGCTTTCTCATCAGGACCGTCCACGTGGAAAGTCACATAGAGTCCACGTGGGCGAGGCCTCTGAGTTGAACAAGAAAGGTATCAGCCCGAACAGCAGACGCCGAAAAGGTAGCATCTCGAAGAACAAAGACCCGACGTGACATCTGACCGTTGGGAATCGTACTGCTCTGAGGGAAGATGCGGTTTTCCCGCCGACGGACCGTAACCGCTGACACGCCGTACAGCAGGAGTCACATACTAGCCGTCCGTAGGCATTAATTGAGCTGTCACTAGGACTGTAGATTATTCGGCTGAAGGTAACTAGACACAACAGGCCCAGTGTATATATATTTCCTGTACACAGCCTTCAAAGGGGCTGAAATCCAAAAAAAATCCTTTGAATATTCTCTAACCCAAAAGAAAGGCATTTCTAGTGATATTTTCAAGCCTCCTCGAAAAGGAGCCGTGGTTTTTCCGCTAGTCGGTTTTCCACGTAAAAAACTCTTTGATTGTTTCCCGTTTTAACAATTTGGTGCCCTCACACAGGATCAAACATGATCCCTACACCCATGGAGCACGTCCACGACGAAAACGCTCCTCCACCACCTGGGGAACAACAGGCGACACACCCACCCTAAAACGTTACAACCAGGGACGACCGACAGCTCCAAACACTGACGAACACGATCGTCCTCACCCGAACCATGAACACTTTCCTCGCTAACCTACTAGCCCTCCTTCAGCAGCAGAGACCCCTCCCTCTAGCTCTGCCCATCGAAGGCCCGCTCCAACAACCAGGCGCGGAACGCGTCGAACTACCAACCGAGAAAACTAGCACCCACGCTGCCGCCGAAAGCCGGCCCGAGATGTACCTCCCGACTCCCCCGGTGGATACAATTTTCTCGCCTGCCATAATGGCGGCACCGGCGCCACGCGCCTACAAGGCCCCCCGAGTCTCCGACTACAACAGCCTCACCGACCCGGCCCAACATGTTAAGCGTTTCGAGAACGCCCTCGCAACCAGCCATCAGGGGGGGGCAGGGCCGGCGCTACCAAGTGTTTTGAGATAAACGCGCGTCTCCACACAGACTACATGGACCCCAGAGATCACGCCTTGCCACTGGTCGGACAGAACGACCATGTAACCGTCACCGACGGAAAAACTGTACTCATCTCTAAAAACTTTCCTGATAATGAAAAGCCCGCCCTGACGACGCTACTTTTTGAGTATTTTGATGTGTTTGCCTGAGAACCTAGCGACATGCCAGGGATAGATAGAGCCATAGCCGAACACCGACTAAGCCTCAAATCAGGAGTAGCCCCTGTCAGACAGAAGAAGAGGAACTTCGGCGGCGAAAAATAACATGCGATTCGTGAAGAAGTCGAAAAACTCTTGGCCGCAGGATTCATTAGAGAAATCACCTACCCATCATGGCTTGCAAACGTGGTGGTGGTAAAAAAGAATTCCGGAAAGTGGCGCATGTGCGTAGACTTCACGGACTTGAATAAAGCTTGTCCAAAAGATTTCTATCCCTTGCCGAAAATAGACAGGCTCGTCAATTCTTCGGCAGGGTACTCAATGATGAGTTTCGTCGACGCCTTCTCAGGCTACCACCAGATCCGAATGGCCGAAGACGACGAAGAGCACACCTTGTTTATCACCGACCAGGGAACCTTCTGCTACAAAGTGATGCTTTTCGGTTTGAAGAATGCAGGTGCGACCTATCAGCGCATGGTTGACACTGTGTTCAAGAATCAGAGGGGGCAAAACATAGAAGCATATGTCGACGACGTGCTGATTAAAAGCGTGTGTGTGAAACAACACCTCGAAGACCTCCGTGAAACGCTCGACACTTGCTCGCCGATTTCATCGCCGAACTCACAACAGCTGAACAACCCGAACTCCGAAAGAAGCCATAACCATGGACCCTCCATGTAGACGGGGCCTCCGGCGAGCGCATCCAAGGGGTCGGCATCGTCCTCACCAGTCCCTGGGGAATTCGACTTCAAAGGTCAAGAAAAATACACTTCCCCGTCACGAACAATCAGGACGAATATGAGGCCCTCATTGCTGGGCTCAAATTCGCCAAGGGACTCAGAGCACGACAACTCGATGTCTACAGCGACTCCAAGCTGATGGTGAACCAGCTAACGGGATCCTATCAGACAAAGGACGAAATACTCAAGAGGTATTTCCAACTCGCCAAAACCCTCCTCCAGCAGTTCGGTCAGGTTTCCCTATTCCATATTCCCTGCGAGATGAATTCGCTAGCAGACGAGCTCGCCAAGGAAGAAAACGATAATGCACGAGACATTCTGTTTCCCGCCTTCGAAGACCCACAAATCTTCGACATCGAGTCCAATCCCAAAAGTTGGATGGATGACATCCGACACTACCTCCAGACGGGCGAGCTCCCAGATGACAGAAACAAGGCTCGTAGGCTCCGGGTGAAAGCTGCCAGATATATCATCTCCCAGGGACAACTGTTTAGGAGATGCTACTCTCTCCCCCTGGCCAAGTGTATCCGTGAGGAGGACTCGAAAATCGTACTTGAACAGATCCACTCTGGAGATTGTGGAACTCACGCCGCAGGGCAAAACCACGCCCTACAAGTCCTTCGCCAAGGATACTACTGGCCATCCCTCCAGAAGGACGCCAAAGAATTCAGCCAGAGATGCCCCCAGTGCCAGATTTACTCGAAAATACCTAGACAACTAGCAGGTCAACTACACCCCATGACCAGCTCTTGGCCATTTTCGATGTGGGGCCTTGACTTCTTGGGACCATTCCCAAAATCTGGGAAGAACCTACGCCATGTACTGCTAGCAACGGATTATTTTTCGAAATGGGTCGAAGCAAAGGCAATGACCCAACCAACAGGCACAGGAGTCAAAAACTTCATATAGACACACCTCGTATGCAGGTTCGGCGTCCCCCTCTCCCTGATCTGCGACAATGGAATCGCCTTTACCAGCCGGGCCATTCGTAATCTGTGCTCTGAAAACAGTATCAACCTGAGTTTTGCATCAGTCAGACACCCGCAGTCGAACGGCCAGGCAGAGGCGTCGAACAAAAACTTCCTCAACACCTTGAGAAAGCGAATTGACAAGATTGGCTCATCATGGGCAGCAGAACTCCCGGCAGTCATCTGGGGGCTCAACTGCACGCCGACAGCAGCAACGGGTCAAACGCCTTTTTCACTTATTTTCGGGGGAGAAGCTCTCATCCCAGTCGAATTAGAAGTCTACTCTCCCCGAGTCAAAAATGCCAGTACTTTCGACCCACCTGCTCTCCTTGATTGGCAAAAGCAGAACGAGAGCGCAAGGAGATTCGAACTCGACCTCCTCGAAGAAGACAAAGAATTGGCAGCTTTTCGACAAGCAGAACACAAGCGAAGGATCGAAAAGTACTACAACAAACACGTCCACAGGAGACCATTCCAACAAGGAGACCTGGTCTTGAAGTTAAAAAACAACGCTGGCCGAGATATGACATCAGGAAAACTCAGCTCAACTGGGAAGGCCCTTTCGTCATCCACAAAGTGCTCGGCCCCAACACTTACAAACTATCAAGGCATGATGGGACTCTCCCGCCAAGGACTTGGAGCGGCAACGACATCAGGAAGTTTTACTCATAAAACCCCTGTACCAGCATTTCATGAATACTACACTCCCCTTCTCAAAGTCCCTGGCCTAAAATCCTGACTTAGCGCCAAGCGCGACCGGCAGTCAAGGGCACTCCCCTTCTCAAAGTCCCTGGCCTAAAATCCTAACTTAGCGCCAAGCGCGACTGGCAGTCAAGGGCACTCCCCTTCTCGAAGTCCCTGGCCTAAAATCCTGACTTAGCGCCAAGCGCGACTGGCAATCAAGGGCACTCCCCTTCTCGAAGTCCCTGGCCTAAAATCTTGACTTAGCGCCAAGCACGACTGGCAGTCAAGGGCACTCCCCTTCTCGAAGTCCCTGGCCTAAAATCCTGACTTAGCGCCAAGCGCGACTGGCAGTCAAGGGCACTCCCCTTCTCGAAGCCCCAGCCTAAAATCCTAACTTAGCGCCAAGCGTGACTGACAGTCAAGGGCACTCCCCTTCTCGAAGTCCCTGGCCTAAAATCCTAACTTAGCGCCAAGCGCGATTGGCAGTCAAGGGCACTCCCCTTCTCGAAATCACAACCAATCAAACCAAACAAGGTTAAAACAAAACTAGTGCAAAAGAAAAAACATTGCATTACAGAACTTTGCATTACAAAAGTTTTACAAAGAAAAAATTACAAGGATCACTACTCCTCCTCGAAATCCTCCGGGTCAGAATCTATCACCAGATCAGCACCAGGGGTCCGTGGCATGTCCTGCAGTGGATCCCGCGAACGGAGTGGAGAAACGACTAAGGGTCCTCCCGAAGTCCCTTCTGAAGCTGGGCCCTCCTCCAGAACCGGAACTCCTTCGGCACCTCCCGCCATTTCGGCTTCAGTAGGAGGGATGACCGCCTTCATGTTCGAGACAAAGGCGAACATCCGCCCCATCCCCTCAGCCGACATGTTAAAGAAGGGACACCGGTACGATCGGCTCCTCGAAAGAATGCACTCGTTCATATCCAGCCCTTCGAGGTCCTCACAGCTAACCAACCCCCGATCGAGGAGAGCGGACCCGAGCATGTTCACCGAGCTCTCCAACGCCCCTTTAATAAAAGCCTTGAATTCGAGAGATTGGCGGAATCCAACGACTGCTTCCTCACGGACCCGCTTCGACTGAACAAACGTCTCCTCCAAAAGTTTCTGAAGTTCGGCTTCCCGACGGTTGGACTCCTCCAGACTTCGCATCGCCGAACAAAGACGTTTTTCGGCCAGGTGACGCTGACGCTCCGACTCCAAGTAACGGAGACCATTTTCCTTCGCTTTCCTCTCCTGAGCCATGGCCTCCTTGGTAAGTTGCCCCAACAAGTCGGCAGTCCGGGCGCCCAGCCTGGTCACTGAGTCCAGCCTCCCTTCGGGGACAATCCGTGGAGGTACCACTCGAACACCTCCCACGGACTCTTCAACACTTGGGCCAGAAGAACCCGGCTCTTCGGCGTCAGACCCTATCTCGCCATCTCGCCTCCCCTGCATCCCTTCGGCATCATCACTGACCTGTATGTCGTCTATATACGCCAGGTCATCAGCCCCCTCCTCGAAAACAGGAGGCGCCGCCGAAGAAGTTCCTCCTACTGACGGCCCAGGGGCGGTACGCCTCCTCTTTGCTGGAAGACGAGAAGGCCCCGGTCGATCGTGGGGAACCCTCTTATTCCCTATCTGGCGGAGCCGGAACCATCCCAGTTCGAGCTCCGGTTGACCTATGAGAAACCAAAAAAAAAAAAAAAAAAAGAGGTTAGCATTCAAGGGAAGAAAAAGCGTGAGCAGACAAAACTCACCCGTATACTCCTGCACGTCGGCCTCGAGCTCGCACAAGTAATCCTCCACATCATGTACCCATTTTCGGATCTCATCTACTTCCCGAAAACGGGGGTCTTCAAAACCTATCCCTTCTCCCAGAAATCTCGCCTCAGCCACCTTCCGTGGCTCGGCAAATCTTACCCCGCCAGATTTGGCGAAGAAGAATCTCTTGTACCAGTCAGCGAAGCCTGTGTCCCTCACTTTGAACACCTGGCAATATCTACCTTTCAAGACGAAGCATCCGTGCAAACAGGGATTCGCCTCCCACCGAAAAACCGCCTTGAAGATCTCAATGTCCCAAGGGATCCGCCGACGCCCCAACTCCTTGGCAAGGCAATAGATCATGGTGATGGTGTTCGGTGTGAGCTGCATAGGGACGACGCCGAAGTAATTTAAAACGTTCACGAATTTCGGCTGGAAGGGAAGAAATAGTCCTCCACAAAGGTAATGGAGGCACACTGCCATTTTCCCTTCCGGCAGGGTCCTGAACCTTGCCCCTTCCGGCGGGTACTCTAGATCAACATCTGGGTCCCTCCCCCACACTTCCAAAATCTCATCTCTAAGGTACGCAATGGTAAGATGCACTCCTCGCCTCGAAGAGCGTCATAATCTGCCCACATATCCTTCGTTTTGCTGCGCGACTTCTTGACCATTTTGAAAAAATAAGGTGAAACTGGCTAAAGAAACGAGCAGGAGAGACCTGAACTCGGTCCCTCCGCCTCACACATTTATAGTCCTTGGAACCGACGGTTCCGATCCCCGAGGACTGACACTTAGCCAAAATTAAAAAAAAATTTGACGCGAACTTCACCTCGTTTTTCCCAAGACAATCACATCACAAAGGGAAAATTACAAAATACAAGGCGCATACCACGAACATTCCATTTGAATAAATTTTTACATAGTCAAATATATATATATATATATATATATATATATATATATATATTTACAAGAGGTCTATGAAGAAAGCTCCGACTCTGCAAGCAGACCTCGAACAGCTCGAGCAAACTCTCTTCGACGGCGGTTTTCTTCCTCCAGTTCTTCGACTCGGGACATTAGCGTCCCCCTCTCCCTCATCAACTCCTCAACTTGGGAGGTCGCCATCTCCAGGTGGCCCTCAAGGCGAACGCATTTCGACTCCAAGTCAGCGATCGTCTTCTCCGCCTCAGACGGTTCCAGTCTCCGAAGAAGAGAGAGAATTTCCTCGATCTTCTGCTCAGAGATCGCTGCCTTCTGTTCGAGGGCTGCTGCCTTCTGTTCGAGGGCTGCTGCCTGATCCCTGCTCGCTACGTACTCCTTGATCTTGTCAAGATGAGAGCAGACGTTTCGCGCAAAATACTGCGCGGTCGAACTAACAGACTCGGGGCCTCTCTGACCTGACGAAGGCCCCGGACTGCCAGATGGGCCCGAAGAGGAAGCCACAGGGGCCACGTTGCCCTGCCCCAACGAAGGTGCCTCCCGAACCCCCAGAGACGGCGCAGAGGGCAAATTCCCAGCACCTTCCTTAATTGGCTGCGCTTCGTCATCAGCCACCATGATTGCGCCCCCCACCGAAGGAGCTGCTCGTGCATCATTCACTGAGGACCTGGACATCATGCGTGCGCCTTCCCCTGCGCTGGAAAGGCGGATCCTCGGCTTCTTCGACGCCTCTTAAAGAATGGACGGGCGCCTTGTGTCAGCTTGGTCCGGCTTACCACCTTCAAGGCTATCAGCTATCCCTAAGAAGAGATCCATCACACCAGTTCCTCCTCTGATCAAACAGAGGACCCAACTGGCATTTCACTAATATTTATAGGCCACTCCGGTACACGTGGCAACCTAGCACGCGCATCAATGCGCCTCACAACTATCGGGGGGACATATTGCAATTGGATCCACGCTTCCTCATCAGGACCGTCCACGTGGAAAGTCACATAGAGTCCACGTGGGCGAGGCCTCCGAGTCGAACAAGAAAGGTATCAGCACTAACAGCAAACGCCGAAAAGGTAGCATCTCGAAGAACAAAGACCCGACGTAACATCTGACCGTTGGGAATCGTACTGCTCTGAGGGAAGATGCGGTTTTCCCGCCGACGGACCGTAACCGCTGACACGCCGCACAGCAGGAGTCACATACTAGCCGTCCGTAGGCATTAATTGAGCTGTCACTAGGACTGTAGATTATTCGGCTGAAGGTAACTAGACACAACAGGCCCAGGGTATATATACTTCCTGTACACAGCCTTCAAAGGGGCTGGAATCCAAAAAAAATCTTTTGAATACTCTGTAACCCAAAAGAAAGGCATTTCTAGTTACATTTTCAAGCCTCCTCGAAAAGGAGCCGTGGTTTTTTCGCCAGTCGGTTTTTCACGTAAAAAACTCTTTGATTGTTTCCCGTTTTAACAATCTTGAAATATAATTATATTTTATATCATAAATTTACCTTAATAAAACTGTTAATCTCGTCTCAAAGATTTCTACGTTTCTTCAATTTTACCCTTATAACTGATAGTGATGATTATAGTTGTTTAAATAATTGAAATTACTTATCTGCCTCTTTTTACTCTTTGATAGATCTAACATAGGAATTGGAGTAGTCATCGTTCTCCCTTCATCATAGTCTTAGCCCTATTTGGCGCAAAAATCAAAATAAGAATCAAAATAGTATTAACTTAAAAAACAACAATAATAATAATAAATAATTTTTTTAATTATTATACACAAAATTTAATATAAAAAATATTATTTTACTTTATATACTCAGTAATTTACAAAAAAATATTAACTTTATTTCAAATTCTAGACCAAAATACTCGATTCAAATATTTTGGTTTAGGATATGAAATAAAGCAGATATTTTTATTAAAATTTATTGAATATGTGAAGTAAAATAATATTTTTTTATATTAAAATTTATATAAAATAATTAAAAAAATGTATTTATTATTATTATTATTGTTCTTTTTTAAATTAGTACCATTTTAGTGCTGATTTTGGTTCTCGCGCTAAACCGGGCCAAATAGAAATTTTATTTTTTTTGGCATAATTTTTTTTTTGAAAAATATATATATTTGCAGGGCTGAAAGTTAGAAGTCGCATTAAATAAAATTATTGTGACAAAATTTTCATCTTTTAAAAAACTAAAATTATATTTGTGAGAATCATATTGATATTAATGTGGGTCATTATTCGCAATAAAACCACCAAACTGCAACTTTGCCATCATAATTTTTTTTGAATATTACTTATAGTTATATAATATATATAAAATAAAATTATTTTAATATTATTATTGATGTAAAATGTGTAATAAATTTATATTTTTAAAGTTTTAAAATTTTTAATGTTTAAGGCGGCATAAGATTATTTATAATTTTAAAATTTTAAGGTAACCTGTGTGATATTAATTAGTTTTATCTTGAGCTCAAAAATAACTTCTAACTAAATGAGGGTTATGATCCAATCTTGTAATAAAGTACAATTATTTTTGCCAAAAAGTTCTATATTTGATCACAAGTTTTAGCAGTAATTTATCGAACAAAATAATTTTTTTTTTTCACAACGATGCTATAAGATACGGTTTTTTTACAATACAATAACGACTAGCAAAACTTATGAACTTTGAGCATTTTGATGGCTTCATTCAGCTATAAATTCTCGTACCACATATAAATTTCAATAAGCCAGACTTGGCGTCATGACAAATTTTTTAGACAGCCTTGGCAACCTGACTCAAGATTGAGACAAGGGCACAAGCCCTGTTTGGCGCAAGAACTAAAATCAAGACCAAAATAGTACTAGTTTAAAAATAATAAAAATAATAATAAATAAATTTTTTTAATTATTTTAAATAAATTTTAATATGAATAAATATTATTTTACTTTACATACTCAATAATTTTCAATATAAATATCAACTTTATTTTACATCCTAGACCAAAATACTCAATTTAGGTATTTTGGTCTATGATATGAAATAAAATTGATATTTTTATTGAAAATTATTGAGTATGTGAAGTAAAATAATATTTGTTCATATTAAAATTTGTGTAGAATGATTAAAAATATTTATTTATTTGATATTATTATTATTATTTTTTAAATTCTACTATTTTGATCCTGATTTTAGTTTTCAGCCAAATAGGACAGACAAAAAAAAAAGAGTCCAAAAAGGTCCAACTCATGTTAGACTTAGCACACTCATTGATCATGTCTAAATCTTCAAGTCCTATTCTTATTAGACGAACTCTATTTTTAGAGTTTGATTTACAAATTATATTTTACACATTCTGTTTGCTATTTTCACATTATCTTACTCAAATTTGATATTTAAAAAATTTAATTCAGACTTGATAGTAATATTTATTTATTTAGGATAAACTGACAGTAATATTCAAAAGCCAACGAAAACTAAAATAAACGATCTTTATCTAATGTTAATTTGTTTCATTGTCAGAGACCTGACAACATATGTTAGAGACCGACTATAATATATAAATAGAATTTTTTATTACAATTAAATATATAATTATAAATTGTAATTAGAGTACATAAAGTGTAATTTATGATTAAAATTTTTTAGTTAAGTTTATATAATTCTTGAAAATTTTAGGTAAAATTTATAATATTTATTTAATATCGTATTATATATATGCGTGTAATTATTTCTAATTAATTAAGATTATTTAAAATTGTAGCATTTTAGATTATTAGAATAAGCACCAATTTTCGTCATTAATTTATTAATATATCTGCCAATTAATTTAATACGCATAAATTTAAATCCAGATATGATCTGTTGATAGACATTATTGGTCGCCGGCTCGCGTTACGTCTTCCAGCCGACGGCTGCCACGTGTATCCTGCCGGCCAAAAGACCGGGATGACCAATATGTGAAATAATTGAGCTGCTGATTAAAGTTCGAGTAAATTTCAAATGAGTTCCCAAATTTAAATTTATTTTTATTTGGAGTCTAGTCTAGTTTTAAATTTAATAAAATATAGAAAAAAATGTTATTAGTCTTATGTGGCAGCATTCATCTACTAAGTTCTACGCCACTGAAATGTAAGAAATAGAGAAAATTCGTATAAAAAAAAATATTAAATCAAGAAAAAATATGATATTTATGAAGTATGAGATGATTCACGATGATATCGACTCTGTTGAGGGATTAAATAAGAAATATATGAGGGAAAGGAATAATAAACACTAGAATATATTCGAGTTATTGCCGTGATGATCTGGAGGAAGTAGAAGATTGGGATTTGAAATTTCTATTGAAATGTTAAGCAAGAAGAAGATTGTTTCGCATTATTTAGTCGAAGGCCCATTTTCGTGTAGGAGATGAAGGGGAAGAATAAAGAAAAATATTTTCTTTTTCTCATAATTATCATTCCAATAAAAGTTGAGGAATAAATTTTTTTCTGATTTTTATCGAAAAAAACTTTGCTCAAAAGGAAAGACTTAGAGAAAATCCCCCTTTGAAGTTGGTTTCAAATTTTTTTTATATTCCTTATTCGAGAAAACAACTTTTTAAATTATCTATATGAGAATTGTATTGAAGATGATTCTTAAATGTATACTATAAAAACTAATAAGTATTTTTATTATAAAATAAATTTATTTAAAATTAAATTAATTTTATTTCGAATTAATTAACTGTCAACCAAAAGTTATTTTAAACAAAGTAAAAAATAGAAGTGTTTATCGAGTTCAAGTTATCAACAATAAAATTATTTTGTTAACTAAAAAGTAAAATAACTATTAGAATAAATAAAATTATAGTTCTTAAAATTTGCTTATTTTTCACATAAAGTTATTTTTTGAAATCATTCAACTTCACGTTAAGTCTCATTTGGTTCGAGGCAGTTGTTTTGCCCAATACAAATTTTAACTGTAAAAATTAGCTTTATTTCACATCTAATATAAATTCGAATATTAGAATTGAAAGTATTTCATATTTTATATAATTTCTAATAATTAAATAATTTTTTTTATTAAATTTAAAAAATAAAATATTTTTTTCTTCTGTTAAAAAAAAGCTCGAACAGAGCGAGACCTTAAAAACATTTTAGTCAATATACTCAATTAATTCTATTGGAAATAATTACTTAAAGATTAAAATATTTATATTATCCCTACAAATTAGAGGATAATTTTTAAGAGTCTGTTTACTAATAAGTTCAGTTATCTTGCTTTGACATATATGTATGATAAAAAATAAAATTAATTTATTATATTAAAAATATATAAGATGTGAAATAAAATTTATTAATATATTAAAGTAATATAAAATATGAAATAAAATAATATTTCTATATTAAAAATTATGTATAACATTATAAAATTTTAATTTTATAATAAATAAATTATTTTAATTCTTAGCATGATCAAAATAGTATAAGGACCAAATATATCCTAAATTATAAATAGGAATTGTGTTTGTATTTATAAATCGCATAAAATTAAGTTATTTTAAATTTTTAATTTTTTTAAATTAGTAAATAATAAGAAAAAATGGTTTAAAAGAACAAATATTGTCGCATGAACTTGAAGGCTAAAATTTTATAGGCTCAAATGTAAATAAGTACAAATTAAATTAGGAAATTATAAATGGGTAAATATTCTCTAAAAAGGGTGGTGAAATATCAATTGGGTTCCTCTTAGTTGACCTATGTATAATTGATTTTTTTTAATTTTTAAATTAATTAGCTGTTAATTTAATTTTAAATAATATGCAAATATATCATAGTGTAAAAAATAAAAAAATTTGATCTTCGGATAAAAGGAGTGGCGGCAAGGGAATGGGTGGAGGAAAAAAAAAATCTTTTTCATTTGTAATGACTCATTTATAATTATATTAAATTAGAGAATAAATTTGATTAATTTAAAAATTAAAATTATTTGATTTGAATAAAATTAAATAAGATAAATCTAATTGTTATTTAAGCGCGGCTTCTGATAGGTTTGGTCACCCACAATCACCTACAAATCTGTGAGCTTCTTCATTCGATGGTTCCAATTCAGGTCCGTTTACAGGTGCCGATTTTCTGACAGATTTCAGATCACACCCCTGCAGCGTGGAAGGGCATTATCGTCCCACCGTCTTTCTTGCTCTGCTGCGCTGGGTTGCAGAACACCAATCGTTGAGGTGGGCCCCCGGGGTAAACCTTTTTTTGAAACCAAAACAGCCGATCTTGGATACCGCTGCTATCGACACGTGTCCTTCTTCTTCCTCAGCTGGCCCTTCTCTCTCTTCTCCCGCATCGGCGATATCCCGTCACTGCGGGGTAAGGGTTTCTTTCCCGTGGCTTCAGGTTCGCTTTATTCGCTTCTCGGATTGCGCGGCAGCTCTTCATCTCCATCTTGCTCAGTGTGCGGGGGAGTGAGGAGAGTTGCGTTGCGCTTCTTCCCTCTTTTTTTTTGTTTTTGTTTTTAATTGTTTAAAGAGAGGGGATGAGGAACGTAAGAAGTTTATCTTCTTCTTTGTAGAGGCTGTGATGGGTTCCTTCAGATCCACGGAACTGAGAGCGAAAAGGCAACCCAGCTTTTGGTGTGTTTTCCTGTGATCTCCATTGCTTCGATTTTTCTAGGTTCTTCACCCCGTCTTCTCCCATCCACCCTTCTTTTACCTTGCTCGTGGAGAGGATAACATTAGACTAATGGAATCTCGTTTTTCCCAACTTTTCCCTTCTACCGCCGAGGATTTTGGAGGGTGTATACCGCGAGATCCAACTCTTTTCCCCCTCTTCGCCTTCCACCTTTTCTAGAGCGCTAGCGACGCCCTCGCTCAGCAGGGAATTGCTCATTTCTTGATTGGCCATTTTCTTTGGCCTTGCTATTCGCTCTGGATCTTTAAAAAGTTCGGCCTTGGAGAGGCTCGTGAGACTTCTGGAACGAGGAAGGGATTGGATCTTGGGTTGTGAGTTTTGACGCTGACGATTCCTGCTGCTTGTAGCTCGCCTGGCTATGCTGCTGCCGTTGTTGCGACGACAGCTCTAGAGGTGAAGGAGGAGTAGATGGAGGAGATATCCCCGGCTGTTCTGCCGTTCAGGATAGGTAATTCGCTCCGCGAGTCTCGGCAAATAGAGCTCACGCGTCTCAAGCTGATGGCCGACACGGCTGCCGGCGCCGCGGCAGCCATGTCGGAAGAAGGGGATGGGGGTGACGACTCCATGGGTGGTACAACAGTATTTGGGCATGGAGAAGATTATTCCGCCATGGGAGGGCAAGAAACTGCCCGCTTAGGAGATGTGGCGCCAGGGAGTGACGATGACGATACTTTGTCTATTGGGCCGGAGCCGTCGGTCGCCAGTGACTCCAGCAGCATCGCTGGTTCTTTAGATGACTTATCGAATGTTGATTTTGAGACTGTAAAGAGTGTGGAGATTGTTGCTTCTGCTCCTATCATGGACGAGTTGGGCATTGAAGTGCCGGGCATTCGAGTGGATTCTAATGAGGTGAAGGCTTTAGCGTTGGCTGAGGAGCAGCTGGAGGTTCAGGAACAAAGGGCTCTGAGAAGTGTGTTTTTGAAGGAATGTTTGCCTCTATGGGGTTGCATTTCGATCTGTGGAAGGAGACCAGAAATGGAAGATGCCTTTGCTACGGTGCCTCGATTTTTTGATATTCCTCTGTGGATGCTAATTGGTGATAATGTGGTAGAAGGGCTCAACCCAAATAAGATTGGCTTGCCTTCTCACTTCTTTGGAGTCTATGATGGTCATGGTGGTGTGCAGGTTTGTCTTTTGGGAGAAATTCTGTTTGTTAATCTGTTATCACTCGGCTGACTTGAGTCGAGTTTGTTGAGTTTGAACTCAACATGAAATTGGAAATTTCGAGTTTGGAGTTGATTTGAACTGAGTTACATGCCCTTATGTTTATACTTTATTTTCTTTTATACCCTTAATTGCTAACATTTGTTTATATGCCTCATAGAAACATCTGTGTAAGTGTAAATGCATAAAAATTTGCAAATATCAAGTCTATTTGGGGTCAAATTGGTTTCACTTCAAGCTACTAAGAGTCAAACCCAATCAAGTAAAATTCAGATTACAGAGTGAAGTTAAGTTTTGAACATACTTTGCAGCGCTAATTATCACTGATTCGTAACGCTCTAATCTGAGTTGTTTTCTCATTGCAGGTTGCTAACTACTGCCAGGAGCGGGTTCACCTTGCTTTGGTTGAAGAGCTTAGGAAATCAAACGGTTTTCTGGAAGGGATTGTCAATAATGACTGGCAGAAGAGATGGGAGAGAGCTTTCATTGGTTGTTTTAAGAAGGTTGATGATGAGATTGCGGGAAAGGCTACTAGAGGAGATGTAGGAAGCACATCTGAAGCCTCAGGAGTAGAAAGCAGTCTATGTTTGAGTGCACCTTTAGAACCTATTGCTCCAGAGACTGTGGGATCTACTGCTGTGGTTTCTGTTATTTGTTCCTCTCATATTATTGTTGCAAACTGTGGAGATTCAAGGGCAGTTCTTTGTCGGGGCAAACAAGCCATTCCTCTTTCGGTGGATCATAAGGCACGTTCGGAACGTGTTTGTGTGCATTGATTAATTTTGGTTTTCGGTATGGTTTCTGAACTTTTTGTTTTATACTGTAGCCTAATAGAGAAGATGAATATTCGAGGATTGAAGCAGCAGGGGGCAAAGTCATTCAGTGGAATGGGCATCGTGTATTTGGCGTCCTTGCTATGTCAAGGTCAATTGGTATGTGAATAATTCCCAAGGGGATTTGTAGTAAATTTTTTAAGTGTTTTTAAAATAGACTTTCTATGCATACGGAGTATATGTTTCGTTTTGCTAAGTTATTGAGTTATACTTGTAGTTGTAGATTTGTACATTTAGTTTAGTTGCCAACTTATTTACAATGATGCAAATCCAGATAATGTGATAAATGATGCGGACCAAAGATAATCTGAAATTAGGTTTATAAATATTTTATTATTAAAGGGATGATAGCATGTTGGATTATAGATACTTGGTGGTGGATTATGAATATTAGAATTTGAATTTTGAGAATTGATGAGGGTTAGTATCTTTATTATTAATAATTATTCTTTTTATTTTATTTGTATTTACTTTCTCTAGTTGGTTGGTTTGTAATTCTATAAATTACTTTAGAATGTTGTAATAGGTTGATTTGGATGATTGAGTAAAATATTTTATAGTTTTTCTCTTACTTCTAGCATTCTCTGCTTTCTTCAAGGTTTTCCTTTTCTTCTCGTCTTGACTTCTTTCTCTGAGACTCCTCTTCCCCCTTCGGCGCTCTACATCAAGAAGTCTTTTCTCATAGCATTGGTCCAATCTGCATTATTTTGATTTCTTACATTTTACAAGGCTAGAAATCTTGTCTAGAGTAGAACGCAAGTTTATATTTTCACATTAGCCGATAAGTTTTATTGACATGTGAATCAGTTTCAGCATGAGGTAATAAGACATTTTTTTGCATTTGAAGAGAGAATATTATATATCATGTTGAACTCTATAAATGGTACATTCTATTAGCTTGAATTTACTTGCATCATCTTGGATTGTCTCAATCATATTTATCTGGTTCATTGTTCTGAGCTTTTTCTTCTGTAGTCTTGCATGTTTTCCTTTAAAATTATTTGTTTTACCTTCTTATGTTCTCGTTGTCAGTTAGAAAAGGTGTATAGCAATCATTTTTGTCAGTTTCCTTCCCAGAACATTAGGGCGACATTTAGTTCGATGCTATCTAAAGATATCATCAAAATAAATAATTATTTTCTCTAAATAGCATGACATGACTTCAAGATAACATTAAACTAAATGCCTCCTAGGTGCATTCTTTTTGCTAATTATATGAGGTGTTTGTAAGGGCATATATGTATAAATCATTGGGTAAATTATTGTTAGACCAATATGGTTCTTGAGTTATTTCTCATCAGCTATGAAGAATGGTTAAGATAAGATGGTGCAGATATCATATGAATATGACGATGACAAATCTAATAAGAGTACAATCCAAATATGCTTAGGATACAACAAATAAATATAAAACATTTAATATAAGGGTGTTTAGTTTTTGGTAAGAGATGCGTTCAAATCCTCATGGTAGTAGGACGAAGGTGTTGAAAGTAAGGCAAAGCAAATCTCCTCTTAATGGGTGTCTGATGGGCAACTACTAGAACTAGAGCTATGATGACAATGTTGTGCGAAAAAGGTGGCGTTGTCTTTCTTCTTTGATATTTCAATGGTTATATACATAATGACCCCACCTTTCAATTTCTGGCTTGGGCTATCGCGCAAACCCTAGTCCGTTCTGACTAATTTTTTTTCCTTGACTGGCCATATCAGATTGAATCAGTATTGCGGACTCATCGAACCACTTCGACACATCACCCGGCATATTAGATATGTATCAATATCCATAACGGATATGGTACAAATCCGTGAAGTATATGAGCTTTATGGCTCACCTATTTGTTTTTTTTGTAGGTCTTTGGTTCTAATTTATTGCAATGTGGTCATTTTCAAGGATTTTAGTCAAATTGCCAAGTCAATCATCCCGAGTCTGAGGGAGTGGTGAGGGCTTTTCCCCAACGCGTTTGATATTAATGGTTTTCATTGTTGTTGCTTTCACAATAAATTTTCCCTTTACATTATGCGTGCATCTTTATTGCTCCTTGTTTTGCGTAACTAGTCATCTTACTGGCTTTTTTGTAGCATCAATCCTATTCTTGGTGGATTTTTCCACAAACTTCTATCCTATCTTTTATCCTTAGCTGCTCTTGGATATACACCTGTTAACTTGGAAAAGCTTTTTAACAACGGCGATTTCCGAGCTTCCTGCAGGTGATAGGTATCTAAAACCATGGATTATCCCGGAACCCGAAGTTCGGATTATACCCAGAACAAAGGATGACGAATGCCTCATCCTGGCCAGCGACGGGTTATGGGATGTGTTGTCAAATGAGGAGGTTTGCGATGCGGCACGCAGGCGGCTGCATTTCTGGCACAAAAAGAACGGAGCTGAATCTGACCCCACTCAGAGAGGAGTCGGTGCTGATCCCGCGTCTCAATTGGCTGCCGAGTACCTCTCAAAGCTCGCACAACAGAGAGGAAGCAAAGACAATATAACCATCATCATCATTGATCTTAAAAACCTGAGGAAGTTCAAGACCAAAGCCTGAAAAAGAACAAACATAAAAGAAAAATGAGATCAATCATGAATTATATCTCAAAATTATAGTATCTGTAGCTTCATATCTTGGACCTTGACTGCAGATTAACTTGCCCACTTGTTTTTGATCATCTGGGCATTACTATTGATGTATTATGTGATGTGAGATGATGAAATCTTCTTTTTCTCTTCTGCTGGTTCATAAAATGTTGCTGGCAGTGTAAATTTGAGCTCATTTGGATTTTAAGAAGAGGAGGAAGGATTTCATACTGCTTCCACTTCTAGGTTGTATTTTGTTCCAGCTTCCGGGTTTAAGGCTCTGTGAGGCATACAATTTAGTATTAATGCTAACTATCCTGTTATTCTTCATAAAGATGAATGTCGTCTTCTTATGGTAATCATTCTGCACTTGATTCTGTGATGCTTTCTGTTTTTCTTGGGGCTAATAGTAATTTCATCCCTCTAATTTTAACCTATATACACTTGAGTGTGCAAATAAATTCTTCAGCATTACTTAATAAAAAATATTTTATTTAATTATTAGATTAGATTGAATGTCATGATTGATTCAATGAGTTTTACGCTGGTTGTCGACTGCCTAAAGATGCGTTGGAGGAATGCTCTTCGCAGATGATATTGTCCTTGTTGAGAAAACTAAAGATGGAGCTAAAGTGAAACAAGAATTTTGAAGGAATGTTTTACAATTTAAAGGTTTTTATCTCAGTAGGTCTAAAACTGAATATATAGAGTGCACATTTAGTAAAAAAAATAATACTTATATTGAAGATGTAATAATTGGTGATCAAATTATCAAGAAGAGTGAACGCTTTAGATACTTTAGATCAATCATACAAAATTATGGTGAAATAGATAATGACGTTACTAGTAGGATGGGTAAAATGGAGAAATGCTTTTGGCGTGTTGTGCGATAAAAAAATCTTATCCAAAATCAAGAGTAAATTTTATAAAACTGTAGTAAGACTAGCGATGATATATGATGCTAAATGCTGGCCTGCAAAGAGAAAACATACAAATAAAATAAATGTTACAGAAATGAGGATGCTGAGGTGGATGCGTGGATATACACGAAAGGATAGAATGAGAAATGAGTATATCCGAAAGAAAGTTGGTGTTGCACTAATTGATGATAAACTTAGAGAAAGTCGGCTTAGATGGTTTGAACATATAAATTGCAGGTCGATTGAAGCTCCAGTTAGAAAAATTAAGTTATTGAATTTTGCTCATGTACAAAGAGGAAAAGGAAGACCAAAAAAGACATGACGAGAAATTATAAGTAGTGATCTTAGTTACTTAGACTTAGATAAGAATTTGGTAACTGATAGAGCGCAATAGAAATAAAGAATTTATATAGCCGACCCCACCTAGTGGGATTAAGGCTTGGTTGTTGTTGTTATTGTATTAGGTTAGATTGAATATTATTTTTATTTCTAATATTGTTATAGTTTTTTAAATTATTCATTAATATATTAAAAAAATCATTTCATTGATTCAGTCTATTAATATATTAAAAAAATTGTTATGTTAATTTCGTTTATTTAGATATTGAGCTTTTAATATATATTTAAATTTATTCGTTAAGGTCGATGGTTGAACATAAATGACCTATTATTGAGTCGAGTATTGAGCTGCTCATTGACAGTTCGGTTCATTTACAATCTTGACATTAAGATATAAAATAAAATAAATTTTTTATATTAGTATTTGTATTGGATGTGAAACAAGGTTTAAAAAAATAATTTGGCTTATTTTGGCTTGAATACAAAAAATCAATAGTCGAAAAATGATTTGATGGATGATTAACTTATTTATTTTTGATATAAATTTAATTTTAATATTAGGATATACATTGAGTGCAAAGTATCTTTTATGATAAAATATATAGTGGATGTATGTTATGAAGAAATATTGAAAAATGAATGAACAAAAATATCATAGCACAAACAAATAGATAAAAAAAAATGGGATCATTAATAATATTTTTTATCTATTGAATGAGTGTATTCTGTGCTCAATAATGCACTAATTCAATAAACAAATACATTATCAAAATATCCTAAAATTATTTTAATCACTTGTGGAGCTATGTAGCAATATTGAGTGTTGTTTTATTTTATTTTATTTTATTTTATATTTTTGATAGAACAAAAGAGTAGTTGTTTAACCCTAATTGCTCATACACAATTTAGACTGCTTTTTTTTTTGCTCTCTCTCAAAGGCCTCATTTGTTTCGAGATTTTTTTAATACAAATTTTAATTATAAAAATAAATATTAGGATTAACTTTATTTCATATCTTATATAATTCTTAGTATTAAAATAAATTTTTTCATATTAAATTTTAAAAATAAAAGATTTTTTTATCTAAAAAAAAGCTCGAATTAAATGAGACTTAAAAATAGGTTGGACTTTTCATTCTAGTTTTAATACTATAGACCAAAGTATTCCATGAATATCTTATTAAATAAAATTTGTTAGTTTTGGCGGACCATATATATGACAAATAAGTGAGCAATATAATATGCTTTATTGATATAAATATTAAATTACTTATATTTCTCTTTCTCTTTCTTCTCCGTCACTTTCCATTTATGAGTTACTTCGATAAACATGAATACTTTATAATCCCAAATATTTGTTAGGATAATAATGTAGAAGATGAGGGCAACGGAGAGAGGCCAAGTTGACAAATTAATGCTTGTAGAGGCAGGCATTTTATGGCACTGTACAAGATAGATTTGCAAGAATAAAGAGAATAGAAGGAATGAGTTTCATTGATGATGAAGAATAAATAATTATGTGCACTAATACACAATACGATGCATCTTTTCAAGTAAGAGAGATGCAGTAGAAGAGAGACTGGAAAAGAGAATGATTGAGAGAAAAAGGATAGTGCACAAAAAGACATGAAGATGCTCAACAACATCTATTTTTTTTATTATTGATTTTTGCATTATACTCTGCATCGTGTCATTTTATGATATCCTTTATACACACAAATATTATAGCAGAGATGGCGGACGTTGCCAATATGCGAAGATTGGCTGCAGTAGGTGAGGGTGGGCTAGGGGAGGGATAGAAGAGGAGGTAACAAATTGATATCTAAGATATTTTTGATCAATATTAAGAACTAAAATAGAAATATTTTTGAATACAAACCTGAGTAAAATTGGAATTCAACTCTATGAACTTAGATGAAATTTATCAAAAAAAAAATAGCAACTCCAAATTTTATAATTATTTAAAAATGTAAAGTCAAAAGTTTTATTTAGATATCTTTTGACTTTTAATTATATATACTTTTTTTGTTCTGCATTCCTCCCTTGTACTATATATGCATATTCACATATCCAAAGTTATTATTTTCAAAAAAAAAAAAATCCCAAGTTATTTTAGTTTGATATTTTAATTGATACCATGCTTTACTAAGTCATTCAAATAGGTTTTAATTAAAGTTATTACTTGCACTTCAATTAGTTAAATTTAAATTTTTGGATAAATTATATCTAAGTTTTTGAATTTAATATATAATATCATGCATGTTACACATTTGGATCTCTCATTTTTTTGTATAATTATTAGTTATTTTTTTAAAAATTATTATTATTATTTATTTGAAGTTATTAAATTTCAATTTTTTTTAATTATTAAAGTTTTAGTGATTTAACCCACCAATTAAATTTTAAAACTTTAAATCCCATGTTCTATTAATTCTAAATTCAGAACTTATTAAGATTGACAATTATATTTCAAATAATAAATAAAAAATATATTTAAAATAGTAACTCAGAAAATGTACACTTTACAGTATTATTTGGTTCGAGTTTTTTTTGAATAAAAGAAGAATATATATTTTTAAGTTTAATAAAAAAAATATTTTAATATTAAAAAGTGTGAAAAATATAAAATAAAGTTAATTTTAATATTTGTATTTGTGTTTAACGTGAAATAGAATTAATTTTTATAATTAAAATTTATATTTAATTAAAAATATCCATCAAATCAAACGGTTCTACGGGTTTTTTATTTTAAGATTTTTTTATTTTTAGTCAATTAATAGTCATACATAAGTTCATTGCTGATGTGTAGTCTCCCTATTGGTTGACCGGTTTGCCCGTTGACCGAACTCGCCACCTCACTGCTTCCGCCACCGACCGACCGACCGACCGACCTATTTGCGGGTCGTTCTCCACCTCTGTCTTCTCTTTTCTTCTCGAGTCATCTCGCTGCTGCTTCCATCTTCTTCCGCCTCTCCCTGTTCTTCGTCTCCCGGTGGCAGCTGCCTTAGGGCGCCGTGATGGAAGAGGAGAGCCGAAGCAGAAACTTGCTGGTGGACATTTACCCTCTCCGATGCTACTACTTCAGCTCGAAGGAAGCAGTGCCGGAGAAGGACGACTCCGTTGTTGATAGGATCCAGAGGATGAGATCCAAGTACCCATTTCCCCCTCCCCCCCCTCTCTCTCTCTCTCTCTCTCTCTCTCTCTCTCTCTTTCCCTCTCTCGTGCTCATCATCTATTTGTTTATTTTTATTTTTTTTATTTTTTGTTGAGAGCCAGTTACGCGGCTAATGGGTTGAGGACATGCGTAGAAGGGGTTCTTCTGGTGAGGCTTTTGCCCTTCGTCTAGTTCTACATCTTTTTCTCTTTTAAAATTTAACGGGGAAATAGCATTTCTATGCTTGGATACTTTGATGGGCTATTTGTGCTACTTTCTCTTTGTAGTGACATCATGTTAGTTTTTTGAAATACTGGTTAAATTGAGCATGATCGATGAGGGAAATGATTCATGCATTGTGGAGATAGTATGTGTTGGGGATCCCTCTCATTAGGATGAGGAGGAAGTCGTGAGGGCTTCGAAGAAGAAGGTCGTTGATGATTTCAACGAGTGCCAGGAATCCTTGACTAAGAGTGTTGTCGAGGTCTCGATAAGCACTGCAATCTCGATGTTGTTCTTATCGACCGAGGGTTGATGAAATATGCAAATATGAGATAACAAGCAAACAATGCCTATTCATCAAATATAATTTAGCATACGACACATTTCTCCTCCTTTTTCTATACCTATATCCTCAAGATTTTGGGTGATTTCTACTGTCCCTATATTGCCAAGGATCAATTGATTAGTTTTTGTTGCATGTTGAGTAGTTTTGAGATCAATTTTAACTAAAGAACTGAAAATGTTCACCAGGTTGAATTGTTTCAGCAACCTCATCTGCTGCTGCTGCAAGTAAAGAACTCCTTTTTTAAACTTCCTGGTGGTCGCATTCGTCCTGGTGAATCTGGTTGGTCATATCATTTTCTCTGTTTTATGCATCAAATTTTATCCTTGGTTTAGATCATTTAATATAGCCTACTCTCCAGAGAAATTAGTTCTAAACCCTGTTATCTTAAATGAGTTTTTAGCTTAGCGTCCTTGTTTCTTTTATAGTAGTTCAAAGGTAAATTACGCTCTGATTCTTGAGGTTTAGCCCCCATTACATAGAATTGCACATAAAACTTTCATTCATTTGGCATGGGTCTCCATGGTCATTCAGTCATTTTACGCAGATTGTACTATTAACCTTTTGTCAATTTCAATCAAAGTACTCAATTTACCTTTTCTGAAATATGGTCTTAGCCTTTTAACACTAAACTAAAAAACTAGTTCAAAAAGTACATTAATCAATATCCCCATTTAGAATATAAAAAAATCACTAGGATGGGGCATGCCTTTTTCCCAAACAAATCTCCAGAAGTAGCAACATTTGCTAAATAATTTTGCCACATTGTTAACATTGTGAAGTACAAATGACAATATACAAAAACGGAATGAAAGCAGTAGTCATGATTTGCTTCAGCATCCTGTCAATAGTTTTTTGCTGGCCTACATCTGGTTCTTCTTAGTCTTGGTTTTCTCTCTCGCCCTCTCTCACTCTCTCTTCCTCTCTTTTTCCCTTCAAATCACTTTCATTTTTCATTTCTCTTTCCTTCCTTCCTCTTGATTACCTACTCCCTCCATATTCTCCTTCCTCTCTTTAGCCAAATATTATTCCTTCCTAAATGTTTGCATCATGAAAAAGGAAGGGGAAAAGAGGGGTAGGGAAAAGAGGCAGAGGGAAGAGTAGTGTGTGTGAGTGAGACAAAGACTTTAAAAACAGAAAAACTGATGAGAAAATATTTGTCATTTTATTTTATTATATTGGAAAAAAATTGAAACCTGTGTGAAAGCTCTCTCCCATAAAATGATTCAAGAGGCAAACCTGTGTGAATATGGTGGGCTAAACCTTTCGCATAGAAGTGTCATTTACTCTCCTCTGAAAATTTGTGGTAGAAGGGCTGCGGCGCTCATCCGTTCTTTTACCTCATTGAACTTTTTAGATGTAGAAGGACTTAAACGCAAGCTCTCATCAAAGCTATCCCGTTACAATAGCAGCGTTAATGATGACTGGGAGGTAAAATGACTCTTTCTTCCATACATATACGGATATACCTACATATACATGCATGTATATACTAAGAGCGTGTGTGTTTATATACGCATATACAGACAAATGTGTAGCTGACTCATTTGATCCCTATTGCCAGATAGGAGAATGCCTTGGAATGTGGTGGCGGTCCGGCTTTGAAACTCTACCTTTTCCATATCTACCACCTAGTTCAAGGAGACCGAAGGTAATTGATGAATGCATATAGTTTCTTATCATGTTCATCCCTAATATTTAATCCTGGCTTTATGAATTCTTCACGTCATGTTTTTTTAAGTGCTTGTTTTGGTGTTAACAGTTACACTAGCTTTCATTTATTCCCTGCATAATTTGCTGTTCTCTCACTCTTTCTTTCTTCAATGGTAATTCAACTCTCTGATGCATATGCTACTACAATTACCTGAGTATTTTGTTTACCCGTCATTTTAGCTGATATTTCTTCCACTTTCTCTATTATCATGTGGTAGTCTCCTTTTTATGGTCTTATCGAAGGCTGACATCAAGTCAATTTTTACTGAGTTTACCTCAGTACCATATCAGAGCCTTGATTTTATTCTGCTGATTCAAGCATTGAACTTTGAATTGATTACAGCCGAGTTACTTCCCTCCATCTTGAATAACATGCATTGTACATGTCTTGCACGTTATTAAGTGTTCTAATTATGCATATGTGCTTTCATTTTGTGTGTATAGTGCTTAATTTCTTGCATACAGTCACTCTATGGCATGTATATGTACATGAAATTTTTCACAAACACTCATAAAAGTGTGATTTTGAGTTGAACCAGTTTCATTTTGAATTGTGCTAAGATACACATGAACATTATACTACATTGGATGATCTTCAAGCTGAGTTGTTGATATAAAATTGTTGACTCCTATTTATTGGCCTAGGTTTTGATTGGAAGGTGTGCTGCCTTTAATTTGGTTCCTTAAAGTATTACTCCCCTAACATGTAGTGTTGGAGTTAATGGTTCAATTGGGATGAATTGTTCATGAAGGTTGTGCTTCTATGGGTTTTGTTAGCTTGCCATGGAGTAATCGAGTGATTCTCATTATGGTACCTAGTGGTTGAGTGTGTTGTTAGTTGCGTGCACTTAATGAGTAAAATGGCTTGTTGGAGGGGGAGTAGATCTGATGTAGATTGATTCTTGTGTGAGGGAAAAATTGTTAGGATGTACATGAGAATTGTGCCACATTAGATGATCAACAACCCATTGAGGTATTGATGTAAAAGCGTCGTCCCCTTACCCATTGGCCTTGGCTTGTTGGTTGGAAAGTATTCACACTTGTGTATTAGCCCCAACTTGGTTCCCAATGTATCACTTCCTTAACAAAATTGAAGTCACAAGGAAGTCAAGTCGATTTGGAATCGAGTAGATTTCAATAGCACATTTAATTGACATTATCGTCGATAATCTATCTCGCCTAATTCTACAAGTTTCTTTTTGAAAAGGAATGCATCAAGCTCTTCCTCATAAAACTGCCAATGTCTCGACGATTCATAGTACCCAAGAACGCGAAGCTGCTAGCTGTACCATTATGCCAGATTCACGACAATTGCGAGGTATAATGCCACCATAATCTCAAGAAATTTTCGGCTCAAACATCTCACTCATGTATTGTATCTCTAATTGGTGAAATTTGTAGACATATGGTCCAGTTATAGCTGGAATCCCACAACTGCTGTCAAAGTTCTCCTTCAACATTGTGCAGGATTGAGAATGACAGGGCTGAAGAATCATGGACTTGGATGCAAATGTTAGTCTTCTTGTTCTATATCTCCTTAATTGCAGCGTTTTGTTTCTTCTGGTACCAATTTTCTTATGTGTTTTGTATAAAAGTTGATAAAAATATGTTTATGTTTATAGACTTTTTTTTTTTGGATTGTATTATGTTTATAGACTTATAGTATCTAAGACAAGTGTAATCAGGATAAAAGTCAAATCGATTATAGTTAATGAATGTAAATAGGATTTGTAATTTGTGAATTTTTCTCATTGCGATTGAGTTATTTTTAGGTTATTAAACTGAATCAAATTCCATTCGATTGAAAGATACGTGTCGGATAGTTTTTTTGTTTCAGAGTTTGGTGACCCTAATCTTATTTGATCTGCTCTCAAGAGTTCGTGGTGCAACAATTTTGAAAAAAAAAATTAAGTGAATTGGATTTTAGGATTATGTGGTGGTATTAGAGGAATCGGGATACGATAAGCTAAGCCCTCGCAGTATCAACCTGTTCTATTTTGATGTATTTTTGAGTTTAGGGTTTATTTTTATATATATTGCTCTGTTTGTTTAAGCAGATATATTCTAAATAACTTGTAGTACTTATCTTTTTTTGATATAGTGATTTTCTCTTCTGTTTGTAGTTTTTTCTTGACATTGAGATTTTTTTATGTAATTTTGTGTTCTTATTTTTTTTTTATAATTCTCCATTTTTATCATTTTTGCTATGTCACTTATATCATTGAAAGGTAGTTGTGATTTGAGTTAAATTTTAGACAGAGCATAAAGGAAAATTTTTTTTTTTTAAATTTTTATAAAGGCTCTTTTTGTCTGAAAATTTAAAATTAACCTGATTTAATTTTAACCATTCATATTACATCACATATAAAATTTAATATTAAAAATTAATTTTTTTTCACTCCCTCCACGTATTATTAAAATAATAATTAATTTACATCATAGTTTTCACATATTTCAGCATAATAATTAATTTTATATTATATTATTCATAATTTTTAATAAAAAAATATTTCTATTCAAATTTAATTTTAATTTTCTTAAATTTAACTTTACAAACAAACAGACCCGTGATACATTGTGAGCGGCCCAATTGCCCAAATAATCTAATCATACATTAGTCCTTCAGTCTCAGATAATATTTTATTTTTAGGATCTCATATTGAAAAAATGTTCCTCTTTTATTTTTCAAAGTATAACATATATATAACTATATATATATAGTTATAATTTATATTTTTATTTTCTTGAATTATCCATGGTCAAACTGATGAATGCTATATGCATTACTTCTAGTCATATTTTGATTTTTGAGTTACTCTTTAACATTATAATTTTTTTCATCATATTTAAAAATTATAGTATTGTAATTTGAACTTGAGATTCTCGAATACCCAGCAAGTTCTTCTTCCGTTAGATTAATTGATTTCTAATTGATCTAAGATGAGTTAGGTCGGGTTTGGGATAGTGAACTACTAAGAGTTTTTGGTGCAATTCGGACTCAGTAAGTCTTCGTTTTGTTTAATAATTTTTTTTAAATTTAGAAGAAAAATTAATATTATATGAGTATAATGTGAGTTAAAAATTTTGTATATTAAAATTTATATGGGATCACAGTCGTTAATGATCAATAGATTGAACTGAAAGTTTTCGATTTGATGTCGATTCAAGTTAAAAAAATAAATGGGAAGAGTTCGATCTGATTTTGATGTGAGTTAAGTTTGATTTATTTGTTATTAATTCAATTTTGATTTGAGGTAAAGTTAATTTGATTTTTAATTTTATGTATAAATGTATTTATTCACTTAGTTTATTTATATTGTGGCTATTTATGTTTATCTGATGTTTAAAAATAAAAATAAAGAAAATTTAATTACTGATTTGAATAAATTTTTTGAAGTAAATTTTAATGAAATTTTTTATTAAATTATTGTAAATTAATATATATGCTTAAATATATGTAAGTAATATTTTTTGTTTTTTAAATTAATTTGATTTTAAATTGTTTTGATTCAACAACATGTCGACTCAAGATTAAATTTATAAAAATTTTAAGTAATAAAAATAGCTTATTAATTGGCTCATTTGAATCTACTTGAGCTTGATTTGATGTAAAATTTAATTTAATTTTTAATCGATTTTTAATCTTAAATAATCTTATATTAAATGTTAATAAAATTAATTTTTTATTACAATTTATGTTAAATATAAAATAAAATTAATTTTTAATATTAAATTTATTTAATAATTTTTTATATTTAAATAATTTGTGATGTAAAATAAATATTAAAAATTAAATTTATTTTAGAGTCGAATCAATTTATTTTTTTATTGTAAAACAGTTTATTTTGCCCAACACAAATTTCAACTATAAAAATTAACTTTATTTCACATTTAATGCAAATACGAATATTAGAATTTAAAGTATTTCACATTTTACACACTTTTTAATATTAAAATAAATTTTTCTCTCATTAAACTTAAAAAATAAAATATTTTTTTTTCTCTTATTAAAAAAAAAAGCTCGAATCAAACGAGACCTTAAAGTTATGCCAGAGATAAAATATATGCAGCTAAGAAAATAAAAATGAAATATATTTTTTTTCACATAAAAAAAAGTGTATTTAAAATGATAAACTTGCATCCATCAAATTAATATATATATTTGATATTATAATTTAAAATTATTTATTACTTAAATAAATGTATAATAGTATATAAGCTATAATCCTTCTTTAGAAAGTTAGAAAAATAATTGTTAAATAATTGTGGAAGGACATATTGGCACTCAAATATAATCTCCAAAATAAGTAGCATTATTATTATTATTATTATTATTTAAATAAAAATGTATTGCATTACTCACTATTCTGTTCTCATGTCAGATTTTATAGAAATGGATAAAAGTAAACTATTAAAAATGACATTTTTTTTCAATAAAAAGTCATTTTTAATGAAAATATAAAAACAGATTTTTATAACTATTAAAAAAGTTTTTATTTTTTTATTTTATTTTATTTTTATTTTTTTTTATCAAAAAAAAAGTTTTTTTTTTAATAAAAAAGATTTTTACAATAACTATTTTTTTAAAAAACAAAAGAAACCTGAAACCTCTCTCTCTCTCTCTCTCTCTCTCTCTCTCTCTCTCGTACTTATATGGGTCTGACGAAGGGTTCTCCGGCTGCTCAATGCGCCGATCTCCGATCAGCATACCATGATTGCTTCAATAGGTTTCTTTCCTAAGCCGTATACTTTACGGTGGTCTGCTTCTTTCAAGAATCTTCTTGCAGTTTGAGATGGATTCATCGCGTTCCGCAGGTGGTTTTCGGAGAAGTTCGCAAAGGGCCAGTGCGACAAGGAGGAATGCGTCGCCGAGTGGGAGAAGTACAAGGCCTGCCTCCTTGTGAGTTATGCCTTGATTTTCACTTCGTTTTCTGCTTCGATTTACTGATAATTGTGCTCGATGAGGAACTTCATCGCGGATACTTGTTTAAATCGTTTCTTTGCCTTTTAACTTCTCATCTAAGGCATGCGGATCGAATTCCTGTATAACTGGTAGCAGTCCTCGAGTAGCATCCTCAAGACACCGCCTTGACATCCTCGAGATTTTGACCTCAGCCTTCGTCATCCGAACTCGAGATTGAAGTGTTCAACCTTATGATCCTTCCACGATGTAGTGCTTTCCTAGTTCAGCTTCTGATGTTTTAAGAATTATCCTTGAGAAGTATCCTTGTGTGCTGTCGGTGAATGATCCCCGATGGTCGGAAGCTTGCTGCTGCCTGGGTCCAATAGTTTGACCCTTAAGCTTGGAATGATAGCTAGGTAGGGTTCTCAAGAGTGATTGATGCACACTCAACAATCACCTATAAGAGATATATGCCTGTTAACCATTCTAATGTTGTTTATACACCTTTAGTTGAAGGTAGGGATGACAACTTATACCCAAAGCTGTTTGATCTACTCCTAATGGGGCGAGTTGAGATAAATCCATATTGGCCGGGTAGGTTTGGGTGATTTGTAATCGACCAGGTTTTGTCCTTGACAGAAATTCTGGCTAGGGGTTCCATGTGCTAAACGGAGTCAAGGGTATTTAGGTTGTTTTGTGTTGAAATTTGTGAAGCAGGTGGGAGAAAAGTTTTGGATAGAGTTTCCCCTTATATGCTTAAATCTTTTGCTTGTATTAGTTACAAGTTTTCCCTTATTTATCGATTGGCCCCTATGTAGGCAGTTTTATCCTTATTCCCCTTACACTCATTTCCCCATGTACAATGAAGATTAGATTATCCCTATATTTATATCTTTATTTTCATGACTTTGCAGTGGGAAGTAGTCACATGACATTGACAGCTAGTTGGATCGAAGAGTTCTTTTAGTCTTTTGGAAAATTTTTATTTATTTACTAGGTCCCCGATGTGGTAATTTGGTCTTTGAAAACTTTTTAATACTTTGATCTTCGAGTAGGGTGCTTGTTTGTGATTCCTTCAATAATCTTTAGGATCTTTGAAGATATTTTTGGAGAAAACGGACCTTGAATAGCTCCTCTTTATGGGACTCTTTCAGCAGATCCTTAGTAGCACTCCTTAGTCTTTTCTAACCTATTCTTTTCCAACTTGACTTCATTGTTGTTATGGATTTATATCCCAAGTTGTCAGGTTTTCTTCTTGGTTTTGGTCTTGGGGACTTCTTAACCTAGACTTGTCTTCATCCTCATGCCTTCCTCATCGAGATTTACTCCTTGGGACCGCCTTTGTACCTCGTCAAGGAAAGCCTTCGTTAGTGCTTTATTTCTTGGGGTTTGATACCCTATGAGGAGGCTTTTAGGTGGCCAATTGTCAAAGGGAACTGGGGTACTTGATGGATTTTGAAACACTCTAGTTTAATCCTTGATCATTGGGGCATGCATATGAAAACCTATGACAGAGTGGGACGGCCATGGGTTCTTGTTGCCCATATTCGCTTGCTCCGTCGTTTATGTATAATATGAAGTTATATGTAGTTGGTATGGTGTACTAGCTATGAAGCACCGATACTTCATGAAGTCTAACGTATCCGTATCGTATCCGTATCAGATACCGATACCCCCTGATACTTCACCGATACGTATTCGATACGCCACGTGGCATATCAATTTTTATTTTTATTTTTTAAAAATCCGATACTTTCGCGATACTTATTCGATACTTTCAGATAGTTTTAATTGGAGGAAAAAATGTTAAAAGAGTCGGTTTGGCGTACAAAATAAAAAATAAAATAATATTTCATATATAAAGCACTACTTATGCATATATTTGGATATTTAAATTGAGAGAAATGTATTAGGCTACGCAATTAGGATCACAGAAAGTTTTACGCACGTTAGTATTACAACAATAGAAAAAGATTTGGTATTCGCAAGCAGTTACGCCATCTACAACAGCTAACCTTTTTTTATAATGTTACAGATACTAATGACGTTTCTACTTTTTCTACCTTAACTGATATTGTCTTTACTTCTTTTGGACGTCGATTATATTTTTTTTATCTCAATCAAGCTCATATTACGAAAAAAATAAGACTTTAATCTTTTTATTTAGTCAAAAATTTGAAGAGAGAGAATATATATATACTTTAATTAGGTCAGTATATCTTGGTTAATGTCACAGTATCTGTATTATTTATTGTATCGTGTTTGTATCAAGCTAATCAATTTGAATTAAATTTAAATTAAAAATAAAATTAATCTACCGATATATATTTAAACTCTTATTTTATGTAAATAATCTGATAGGTTGGAAAGTAATTAAACAAATTTTATGATATTTTTTAAATTTAATTTTTTTTGAAATTCAATAGTTAAAAGATGCTTTTATTTTTTTAAGTTAAATTATTCATAATATTATTTTGAGTGATATAAAAAATATTGGAAAAAATATAGTTAATTTGAAGAAAATTTTAAAAATATTTTTGAAATTTATAGCAACAATTTATATAAGTTATTCTCATTTACCATAAAATTACACTTTAAATATAAGAATATAAGATATCATAGACACATATATAACAGTCGTATCCTGACGTATTTGTATCCTACTTTTTTTAAGTTTGTCGTATCGCCATATCCGTATTGTATCGTATCCGTATCGTCGTATCGTACTTGTGCTTCATAGTGTACTAGATGAATTTGACTTGAACTTGGATCCTTTTTATTATCAATCTTTCTATTAACTCCTGAACTTTGTATTTGATTTTAGAAATGAATTATATAATATTGCATATAAACTTATTTGCAATGTAATAACTTGTTATGTAAGATATTGTGGGAGGTGGATAGGGTGGTTGGTGCTAGTCAAGGCGGATCAAACCACCAACACTACAATATTAAATGGGTCACGATGAGTTTTAAAAATTGAAAAATGGTATGGTTATGGGTTTCATGTTTAAAACCCAACATGTGTATTGGATGGGCATGGGGTTGGCATATCGCTAATGGGCTACATTATGAAATTAGTTTGTTCACCCCAAACTTGCTACATTTTTGTCACTAGTTAAAGAAAACTAAGAAGCTTTGCTATGTATGACTTGATTGTAAGGTGGTTTCTTTAGTTTAGCCCAACCCCATCAGGCTTGTTAGAGGTTTTGAATAGTTAGAAATCCCTTTTTTTTTTCTTTAAAAATGGTAAAGGTGAGGGACAAGCATGTAGAATTGAACATTGGGGTCTATTCGAGAACAATGGTGACAAGCTATGAAGGGATGTTAAAATGGTTTGATGATGTCCATCTCTAACATGTAGAGACTTTAGGGGATCCAACTCACTATGGTAAAATGAGGGAGGAGAAGACCAAAAATGATTTAGAATATGGCCAGTAGGCATGAGCTTTATTCTTGCACTTATAAAAAGCATTGCTTTGAATTGACGAAATGGAGAAAAGAATTCCATATAGCTGACTCCATGGTTTGTGACCAAAGTTTTATTGTTGATGTTATTATTTTTATTATATTTTAATGTAGATTTTACTGGCTTCAACCATATTGAAATCTTTGAATCACTTATGATGGCTTTGCCTTACATAACTATTCTGTTTGATTTTTTTTTTTTTGATAATTATTCTGTTTGATCTTATAGGTAATTGCATGCTATGTGCTTTTTGACCTTGTTAACTGGTCCTATTAAGCTTGTGCTACGCTAAGCTACATTCTTTCAGAGATACTAGTAGATACTTGTGGCTAAACTTTCTCACAAAAATGCAAAATTTTAAATTTATTTCCTGGATATGCACGAATCCCAAGAAGAAAATTTCCCCAGAGAGGACACTTTGTGTTAACTTTAACCCAGTTTAAACTTAATAATTGTTTCTCATGCACAAACCATAGTTAATAATTTTGTTTTGTTACCTTACTCCAAAGTTGATTTTCTCGCTGAATGTACAAACGACAGTTAATATTATTGTATAAGTCAACATTAGTTCATCATTTCACTATATGCTGGAACTATTGCCCCAATGTTCTTTGTCAATCAGCCATTTGTTGTACGTTTGATAAAGTGCTAACTTTTCAGAATTGAACCTTCGTTTATGAAAATTCATTTCCTCCACTAAATTTTGACTACTGGTTCGTGGTGATTCACAAGGAGCATTTGGAAGAGAAACATTTGAGAAACATATTATTGGAAGCTGAAGGGTTGTCTTCTTCAATCAAAGGTGACAATGTCAGTAGATGATGGCAGTAATTGGCAAGGTGCTTCACATAAGAGGTGCTATTTTTTTAAAAACTTTCTGAAATTCACTTTCTTTCAAGTAGAAGCTCTTAATTTCAATAGTTCCGTTCAATTATACTGAAGTGCTACTCGAACATTGGGAGATTTTTTAGAATTCCTTCCTTTGGATGTTCATATTCTAGCATGCATGATTTCAGTGGTCATACATTATTTATCCTAAAGTTATAATGGAATCAACACTGTAGACATGGCATAGCTAGACATAATACACAAAATGATTAGATGATATATACATAGCTGAAATGAGTGTTTTGATGAAGCCTCTGCAATGAAAGATCCTTCTCTGACCAAGCGATAATACTTTCGACTAACAATCTTTCAACAAAGCTTGCAACCACCTAGAAGCTTTTCAATGAAAAACAATTTCATCCATCGCGAATACCTTTGACAGCTAATCTTGTTTTCGAGCAAGTACAAATTACACCAAATCCAATCATTAAAGAAGCAATATTTAATAGTTACAAAATTGCAGTGGTCCAAATTCTAAACGCACGTCAGTTTTTCGCCTTAGCAATGTAGTGCTTCTGCAGTAGTCCAATTCAAGCAAAGCGACTATTTATGAAATGGAATTGGAGATCATCTTCAATACTATATATATATATATATATATGAACTCCATCATAAAGGGGATCATTTCCTGAATTTGAGAATGTTGTTGTTAATTAAGGGACTTGAAAATATTGTAAAACCTCATTCTAATAGTAAAGTTCTTAAGTCGTTGTGCAGACTACTAGCCTTAGTTTTTACCATCACAGTTTTCCATATTACATTCCATTCTTTATTCTCCCTTCTTTTACTCTACTTTTTAAATTTTAATTTCATTGTCTATATTTATGAAAAGATCACATCCATCTAGTGACTATTCCCAATTCTTGGGGACAACATACATAACGTATTACAATGTTGCAATCATGCAATGTGCTTCACATAAGAGGTATTTTTTTTTACTTTAGAAATTTCACGTCAATCTACCTTTCAATTTCAAGAAATTCACTATTTGAATGCAAAGCTCGTGAATTACAATAATGCTATTCAATTATACTAAGCTGCCACTTGAATATCAGGAGATTTCCTGCTTTAATTGTTCATATTCTTAGTATGTATGTTTTCAGTGGTAGTCACACATTTGTTACAAAATTTTACTTTCTTTAATATTATTAGGATTGTTGATCTTTCAAATATGATTAAGATGTTGGGCTTTTGTCTTGCTGTAAATTTGCAAAACTTTAGTGACAGATTTCTTCTTATGCTATAGTTGTGGATCCTCAGCCAAGCCTTTTTTTGCACACACAACAATCTCACAAAACATAACCTTAATTCGTAACTATTTGTGTCCGCTACCTCTTACAAAAACAACAAACCTTAATCCCACTAAAGTTGGCTACATGAATTCTTTATTTTCATTGCACTCTATCAAATAACAGTTCTTTATTTAACTCTAAGTATTTAAGATTATTTCTTATAAATTCTTGTCATGTCCTTTTTAGTTTTGTTCTTTTTACATGGCAGAATCAATAACCTAATTTTCCTTACTAGAGTTTCTGTTGATCTACCATTTATATATTCAAATTACTTGAGGTGATTCTTTTTGAGTTTATTTTCAATTGAGACTACTCCAATTTTCTCTACTCTCTGAAAAAAAGGGAAAATAAATTTAACTGTGAATTTGCCGGTTTTCAAATTTAATTATGCGATATGTCATAACCCCATATTTAAATCTCGTACAAAAGATTAACTCTTCTGCATGAAATCTTCTGTCATCTTTCACTTATCCCAATTATGAATGTTGATTGTTTTCAGTTCGTTTAGTGTATGTTCTAGTATGATTACTTTTGACCATCATTTTTGTGCTCTTATTTTATTGCTTTTTCTTTGATTCATATGAGTCCAAATCACTATAAAATTCTTATTTTCTATAATCATGTACCCCTTTCATATTGGTTTTACTGCACATTCATCTCAAATTTGTATTTTATTTTGATTATTTTTATAGGCAATTAATCTTCTTCTCTGGACATGCGTTTAATTACCATGCGGAGAAATGAAGCACCAGTCACTGCTTCAGTCACTACAGATTATGCATCATTTGCCAACATACAAGCTAGCCTTTCTTGCACAGCATTGCTTATGTTTTGTCTTCATTGTAGTTTTAAAACTTGATCAAAGCTATTCTGAAACTCGAATTCTGGATTAGTTAAAACTCAGTTATAGACCAGTTTTGGTTCCATGCTGACCAAATGTGATTACAAGGGACCGGTTTGATCCAGAAATTAGTTCAAAATGGATTAGCGCTAGTCCACTAAGCCTAGCCCAATCTAGAACTGGAACCGTTAAAGGCGACAAGCCAGATTGATTCTACTTCCAAGAACCGGAACCTATTAACCCGAAGTAGTTGGAACCAGCTTTAACCTCGTTCCCATATCTAAATAAAAAATAAATAATGTATGAGTTAATTTTAGGTAAAAATAAATAATGTATGAGTTAATTTTAGGTTGTGGAATGAATTCTTTATTTTGAAAAAAAAAGCACTAAGAGAAGCAAAGAACGAGCTAGATTAGGAATGGCACTGGAGCGAGTGCAGGTTGGGTTGATCAAAACCTGTACTCACCTCGTTGTGTTTTGTACCTATCATAGCCACTTTCGAGCTTCCCTTTCCCATCCCGTCTCCCTTCTTATGTGAGCCACATCCATTGACTCAGTAGGAGGTGTATCACGTGATTCATTCATTATTTTTACAATAGCATCCAATCATATGCAACAAATTACTAAATCAAATAGAAATAATAATATATTCTAAAAATGATGATGTTTATGTGAAATCATATATTTAGGTTTTTTTCTTCCTAGCTCATTAATTAACAGGCTGTGATGATCATGCTTATGTTAAACTCATACCTTTCTCAGCCCGCCCTGTGATGGGCATCCCTTATCTAACTACCCGCTCAGCTGGTTGATTTTCGAGGTTCGCACACCCCTAATGGGACACAAGTTGGGTGGTGGGATTAAATGGATATGGGAACAAATTAGCATCCCTCAATTTGCCATCAAGAGGCTCCCATCGACCCCATCAAGGTGGGGTTTATGAAGAATTATGAAGAATTCATGTATGCAGACTTATGCATTTACAATTCTGAATAGGGAAGCTTCTCGACTTCATCAATTTGAAATCTACGTCTTCTTGGCAAATCTGCATCCTCCTATCCAAATTAGTATAATCTCATTCGTGTGCAGCTGCAGAAGAAAGCCTCGCGTATGACAATAGATTATCACCGGCAACAGAGCAGAAGTTAAAACCAAAGAACTTTATCTATTACCAGATAAGATAACAGAATAAAAGCTCCAGCTCCAGCTCCAGCAGCAACATCACAGATGAATAAATGTTATTTTCTGGTTCCTAGCAGGCCAAATATGCACATACATTGAACTCAATCATTTCATTAATCAAATTGTCAGATGATCCGTTTCTTACAAGTATAGTGAAATACCTACCTCTAATTGCTGTAGTGTTAACACTTCATTCTGAAAGATTGGTTAGTTTTGTAGAATTAAATTAGGATTTCGCTTGTGAGGACTGAATGCAGAGATCCCCTCCCACCTAGGCCCGGTTTCACGAACATCAGAAGAAATGCTCCAAAGTGTATCTCCTGAATGGAGAGCTTTGGCACCTTTAGAAGTTTTCGAGCCCACCTTCGATTTCATTAATGGGTGCTTGTCGCTTTTCCCCATCCCATTTGCAAGCAACCACCGGGAACCTGATTGCTGCTGCAACAGGTTACCCCAAACTTTCTTCCTTTTTGGCTCATCTTTCAGACCTGCAACATGCACCTCTGTAATCTTAAATTGTGGAATGACATCTTCCTCTCTTTCTTTACCGCTCTCGTTCACCAATTGTTGAACTTCAGTTTCGGGTTCATCATCTTCACTATTTCCGCTTCGCCATATGGTGCTGCCCATCTTCGGCTTGGGCGGCATGAAAACCCGCTCAACCTGAACTAAAGCAAGCATTGGAGTACCAACAGGCTCATAATTGCGCAGAGGATCTCGAAGCTGAACCATTAGAGCAACAGTGAAATCACTGCTGAGCAAACCCCACCTTCTACCTGATCTCTGGCTCCCTTTTCTCTTCTCCTTACAACCTCCTTGGATTATATCATTAGAAGAAGCACGATGAGCTGCAAGAATCTTTAATGTTATGTCACTCATATGATCTTTATCATGAACCATTCCAGAATCAAGCCTCATCCACTCATCCAAGGTTATAGACAAACCCATCAATCCATCTACATCATCCTCGCCTTCATCAACTTGAAAAAGCCGCACCCCGGCTGCGCCCTCTAGTTCTAGAGAAGAACTGTTATTGAATCCTTTTCCCTTCAAGGTGGAGATATCTCCAATGAAGTTGAGGCAGATGTTAGAGGGGGCTTCCTCATCTGTCATGCCAGATTGTATCCTTAAGCCCTCAATTGAGAGGGCCTCAATATAACCCATTGCTAAAGGAGCAAGCTCCTCAATTGAAACATATTCAGAATTCAAGGCATAAGAACTCCATGAAGATAAATTCTGACCTTTTCTCTTACCATAAGCTCTTTCAGAGGTTACAACATCTGATTCCTTCTGCAGATTTTGCAGTGAATTAGTGCTGAAAAGAAAAACATGAGAAAATTCTTGTCATTTTCAGAAAGAAAGCTAGAATCCTGTTACACAATAAAAAAACTATGGAATATCGGACCTTCTGCATGCATCAAATGCTGGGGAAGCCTCCCAAGCTATTTGCTGAATTGTTTTCCCTGTAACATCATTTAAAGGCATTAATTTCTGTGCTTGCAACGATAGCTTTTCAATACCAAGAGAAGCTAAGCCCTGCAAAATCTCCATAATTCCAGAGCCCAACTCTGCAGGAATGACGATAGGACGAGAAACCTGCATAATGAGAGATGCATTGTTCTTAGAATTCCTGAACAGAGATGGGCTCATGGACCGCAGGAAGTCGCCATCCTTTGAGTGAACAAAAGGACCCAATCCCTCACCGAGTGGTGGCAACTCGGGCGGCTCCTCTTGTGGAAGATATATAGGACTGCCAAAGGCACTCCTGCTACCAGGTGGAGAAGACTGAAATAACGTCTCATTTAAACCCCATTTTCTCATCAAAGATTCCGTTTCTTCATCTTCCAGGAGTTCTGCCCTCGAGTTATGACTCAAATCCAGTGTTGCGTTTTGGAGTTCCCTTTCTGCCTCATGCACCATCGGTGAAAAATTAAATTCCTCAGATGCATCTATTGTACACGAAGCATCATCAAGCTCTGATTCACTATCTAAACCAAGGGGAAAGCTGCCAGCAGCTAAGATTTCCTCCTTAAATTGCTTCCAAAGCTGCTCTCTTGGGGACTCTGGATCACTATCAGAGCTCAATCCAAAAGGACTATGATCAACGCCGAGCATGTTCAAGAATTCACTGGCAACAGCTTTGCTCGAATCATCAAACCCAATGGCCTTCCCTCCATCATTCTTGCATCTATCATCCCCACAACTTATATGATTGATCGCCGTGGTTTCCAAATGCCGATCTTCTGAAACCTCTGGTTTTTCCATTAACAGGACATCAGAAACTGGCTCTTGTTCTTCAGCTGCTTCGGGGTTACAAATTCCACCTACATTCAGGAACTTATTATCCTCTGGTTGTTGAACAAATTTGCCTCCTTGATCAACCCCCTGAAGATCAATCTCCTCCTTTGTAGAAATTTCAACACCATGCTCAATCACCATGAATTCAGACTCTTCCGATTCGCTTTGGTATTGTCCTTTAACAGATTCAGGCACCGCAGGAAGCTTCTTTTTGATGAACACATCATCTTCAGAATCAACAGGCTCTGGCATAGCTGAATTCACCTTCAAATCTCCAACCTCCCCTTCTTCCTCCACAGCATTTGCCAAGGAAGAAGCATCCGACTTCGATGTCGGCAGCACCTCATGGAGCACCTTCACGTCTTCTACCGAGTAAGATCGACCCCATCGTCGCCCTTTGCGCCTACTCCTCCCATGCGAGCCCTCACCGTCCATCTTCAAGTTCAGGATATCAAGAACTTTCTTCTCGTTGGTGGATTCCGACGACCCATCTCCAATCAAGGAGAACCCAAAACTGACATTAAGACACGCGCCTCTACCTTTGCCGGCGAGCCGGAAGCTCGTGCTCCACTTCCCGGAGCTCTTCTCGTCGTCTTCAAGCTCCTCGAGAGTGAGGGGAAGCAACCTGGTAAGGTCGACCAGGTGCCTGCCGAGTTCTAGCCCGGGGAAATCGAGTGCAGAAACGTAAATTAAGAAATGCTTAGGTTCGTACTTCGCGGCGGAGTTGTTGGAGCTCCTACGCGCGCCGTAGACCGAGCAGCGGTAGGTCAGCGTCTCCTCGAACTCGGCGACGCCGTCGAACGCTTGGACGGAGCTCGTGCCAGCGGCGGCGGAAGCTGGGTCTGTGGTGCGCTGCCAATGAACAGAAAGCGCGCTCTCGGCAAGGATTGGGGGGAGATTCTCGACGGAGTGGATATGGAAGGAGAACAGGCAGTAGAATCGGCGATGTCGGATGTGGGAGAGGGCCTTCAGAGGTCTCCAGTTCCAGAACGAGGGCTTCTTCTCCTTCTTCGATGAGGACGACGAGGAACTTTTCGGCTTGGATTCGGTGGCGGGCTCGAGGTTAGGGCGGTCGCTCGTCGGTTCGGAGGAGAGCGTTTGACTCAATGCCCGGATCTCGTGGAGGAGCCCCGCGTTCCCGCCGCCAAAGTCCGGCTGCTTGCCGGAGGAAGGTTTTCCGATCATGGGCTACGGCAAGGAGGATTCGTTGAAGATTTGAGAACAGGGATTGGAGAAAACTGGCTAAGGATTCAAATGGGCTTCCTCAAGATTAGAATATCTTTCTCCCCTCCGGCGTTGATCTCCGTTCCCCGCTGCTTTCTCCCTTCTCTTCTCCCGCCGGAGAGAGAGAGAGAGGGAGAGAGAGAGAGAGAGAGAGAATCGCGTCTCCGCCTTCCCGTGGTGCGAAGGTCCGTAAATGGATATGCCTTTCTTCGGCTCTTCCAGAATTAGTTCATAATTTACTAATTTTGCCATTCTTCAAATTAGAGAAATTTGAATTTTAAGATATGTGAAAAATAATATATGAAAAATTACGCACATATCCTCAAATTTAGGCGAATTACATATTAGTATCCTACGTGCATACCTCCAAATCTACACAATACTACAAAAATTAAGCAATCACTTAAACCGATTTCAAAATGAGTTATTTTATCGTGTTTATGTGAATTTGAGTGTATGCAAGTAATTTGAAGATGTAGATTTCAAAGATATATATATGAAATTTCCCCCTAAAACTTAATTTATTTTTATTTTTTTAACCACCAAAACATATTTTTATTGATTCTACTATTACCAAGATATTATCATTTAGTTTATAAATGTCTTTTAAAATATATGTATTGATAAGTTATTTACATGCTCATAATATATATAATTGTTGACATAAAAGTGATGAAGAGAAAAAAAAAAGATAAAACTTGAGTAAGGAAAATTTGCAAAAGAGAAAAATGAAGATGCTTATGAAATTAAGTAGTTTAGTTTAAAATAAGCTTTATTTTTTTTTTGAAAAATTCATCTAATTCAATTTATCTGATTAAGCCAACTTAAGTCGTCTAATGAATTAACTTAATTAAAATTCGAGTCAACTTGAAGTCGACTGAGTTGGCTAGGTTTTTTTATATTTGCTGTGCTAGACTGCTAGCATATTGCTTGATTGCATGTAAAGCTTGGATTACTGGGAGTTTCAATGACGTTTGACTTCAAAATTACTTTAAATCGATATTATACGATGTTTAAGATCATTTATTTTATTTTTTTATAGTTTAGTCGTAAAATGATTTTATTCAGCTACAGATAGCTTTGTTATAATATTAATAATTTTATAATTTTGAAATTTAGGTTTTATAATTTTATAATTTTGAAAACTTGAAAATTGGGACAAATATTTTTATTCAATTATCACCACATATTTGAAATTTAGGTTGAAAATTATAATTTTGATATTTTGCGGCTTCTAGCGCGTGTAGTTATGAAGAATTTGATATTCAAGTAGGATAATAGAAAGTTTTGTAAAAATATGTGTAATTCTCCCTGAATATCAGACTCAACTTAAAAGTTCACAGGATTTTAAAAATTAATTTATTTTTTTACTGTAGCAAAGAGTAATAACTCTTTTTTCTAATATGTCAAATAATGAACATAAACATGTAAAAAATTGTAAGGTGCTATTGACATAATTGGTGTAGTAGTTGTATGATAGAAGTGTATATCTCGTGCACGTGGTGGCAGTACGTCCCCTGGGCGTCTGTGCGCGACATTACATTTCCAGAGACTCTGCAATGATTGCTTATCGGCAAGTGAGAAAAAAATAGGTAGAAAAATAGAAGGATAAAATAATAAATATGTATTATAATAGAAATATCTATACAACAACAACCAAACTTTAATCCCACTAGTTGGGGTCGGCTACATGAATCCTTTGTTTTCATTGCGCTCTATCAGTTACCAAATTCTTATCTAAGTTTAAGTAACTAAGATCACTCCTTATAGTTTCTTGTCATGTCTTCTTTGATCTTCCTCTTCCTCTTTGTATATAGGCAAAATTCAATAACTCAATTTTTCTAACTGGAGCTTCAATCGGCCTACGATTTAGATGCCCAAACCATCTAAGTCGACTTTCTCTAAGTTTATCCTCAATTGGTGCAACACCAACTTTCTTTCGGATATACTCATTTCGGATAAATGCGCCGTTGCAGGGTCCTAAGTCCCGGATGAGAAACGCGGAGGGTTGCGTTAGGCAGTCGACAGCCAGCGTAAAACTTGTCGAATCAATCATGACATGAATCCTTTAGAAAATAGAAGTATCTATAATGTAATATTTTAAAAGTATAGAAACATGGATGAAATATTTTTCAAATTATGAATTTACATTATATTATCTTTGATCGTGATGATATTTATTTTATCTTTTAACGTATATCTGCCAATATTTTCTCGGTCTATGGTCCCCACTGAAAACCCAGTGTAGTGTTATCGGCATCAACTTCTGCTAAATATTCTTTATCATAAATCATGATTTGACCATTACTTAAAACTTTAGAGTTTAGGGTTTTGGGAGAAAAAAATAGGTAGAAAAATAGGAGGATAAAATAATAAATATGTATTATAATAGAAGTATCTATAATGTAATATTTTAAAAGTATAGAAATATGGATGAAATATTTTTCAAATTATGAATTTATATTATATTATCTTTGATCCTGATGATATTTATTTTATCTTTTAACTATAGTATTCTTAAGATAATTATTAAAACATCAATCTTTTATTATATTATTTAATTTTAAAAATTTCATGTGTTAGTTAAAATGAAATGTAACAATATGAAATTATAAATATTTTAGATGATATAAATATGTGAATTAAAATTTTATGAGTGAATAAATTGATAAAAACAATATATTCTTTATAATAGGATATAAAAAATATTTGAAATTTTAGTAAAGGTGTAAAGTGTAATTTTGAGCTGCTCTTAGGTGGCCTTTTCACCGGGAGAGTCCGCTTTCGCTAATGGCGGAGAAAGAAGCTTGAGCGGTCGAGATCGAGGAATTAGGGCAACTAAGACGACGAGCAGGAGGAACAGAGAGTAGGAATAATGGAAGACGCGAGGGAAGCACGACGTAGGAGGCTGGCCGAGCGCAAAACGGACAGACTTGCCTTCATCACCGGCCAGAGCCGAACCCTAGATCAACCTTCTCCGCCAGATGTGCTCTCTCCCACCAGTATTCTCCTTACTTTAACCAAATTTGAGCATCTTATTCCCTTTTATTGCATTTTCCGATCATGAATTGACGAAGTTTTGCTACTTTGGATCACCTCATATACGATTATAGTGGATTTGTGTTGCAAGCTTCTTTGTTTGTAATATTTAATGATTTTAAGTTAACGCCAACGCCATAGATTGTATTGGCATGTGTTTGAGCTGGAAAGTTGGCATTAAAAATAAAGGAGATTTCTGCTTTGGGAACTGTAATTGTATATAGAGCTGATAAAAACATGAATACTCATCAGGTAGTAACGTTTGCCATATGGGGCTTCTGGATTTAGCCAGCAGAAGAAAGGATGATGATGTAGTGCCATGCTTCTTTGGAGCATTAATTTGTTGGGATTTTCCCCGTTGTTGTGTTTGATGGGATGCTTCTTTTAACTGGAGCATGCTAGAGTTCAGCTTCTATACTGTTTTTATGCTTCGAAATTTATGTACAGTTATAATGGTTATTTGTAGAATAATACACTTGTTTTTAGTTGGAGACTAAGGCCAAGCCTTTCCTGTACCTTGTACTCCATTGTCTTTAGAAATTTTAGCTGTGTTACTTTGCTTAAAGTGCTTGCAATTAAATTCACGTATGAAGTGTCTGATAGAATATTATGTGATAACCTCTTATGTGATATTCGCTACCACGTAATGTGAAGTAAAGTGTAACCAAATTAACCACACTTATTTTGTAATAAGATGGGTATTGGACATTTGAGTTGATTTTCAGCCCCATTGTTTTCTTTAAGGTTCTAAACAACCCTAAATGTTCACTCTTTTGACCAAGATTCTTTCTAAACTGAAAATGCGGGAGGGCGACACTAAGAGAGGTAGAGTGTGCAAGTTCTTTTAAAAAAAAAATGTTCACACTTTTGACTTCATTCCATGTTGTTATTTAGCCATTCTTCTAATGGTTCACAACTGGTTGTTCTTTGCTCTGGAGCAGCGAACTGGTCTCATTGTAACATATCTTTGTCTATCACAATATATATATATATATCTTTGGTTTTGGAGCGGCATAGAACCAATCTTACTTCATTATCACAATTGTACTTGTTATACTTTGATTGATAACCCTGGTGATATTTAAGTAGTGTCAAAATGATAGGGTGAAGTGTTGTAAAACTCAATAATTCTCAAGCATTTACATTTGGCATTGAGAATTGCAGAAATAGTATTAGACAGTTTTTGTTAACCTTTTCTTGGTGCTGGTAGTTGAAAAATTCTGGAACTATTATCTTTGTTAATTTGCTTGGATTTTTGCATCTTGGTGTGCTCGTGTTCTTTTCTACTTACCTACTTTTGTTTGTTCATGTGATTTTAAATGAAATTTCTGATGACATGATTATTCATAAAAGTTGAATATGGCTCCCATGTTTGACCTGTTTTCCTCAACAGTTGCTTCCAGAGAGCATATCATTGCTTCAGAAACCCCCGAAAGCCCTCCCGGTGAAGACACAGTCACCAGATTGTCAAAGAGAAGTATCGGCCGAGAACCAGTTCTAAGTTCTGATACAAGTACAATAGATGAGTCTGTGTCAGAGAATATGAACCCTCAAGAGCATACTAGAGAGCATGGAAATCGAGTTGAATTGAATGAAATTAACGATAGTAAGCTGCAAGATGATATAACCGGAAAACTTTTCACAACTGCAATTCTTCCAAAACCAGCAGGCCATGACGGTAGTGCTACTGTACATGCAGTTTCAAATAGGTTCTACACGATATTCACATCAAAAGAAATCAGCCATTCTATAATATCAACAGCAAATATCCGCCTCCTGTGCGCATTTGTGGTGGCTCTTCTAGTTGTTCTGCAACACAAAGGGTTTATGGTTGGCGGCAAGATCATGATCAACGTCATCAGCTTCAGACCACTCCTGTTGGTTTTGCTCACGAATCTTGCAACTATTTTTGGTCGAGTTTTAATGAATCAAGGAAGATATTCGAGGCACGAAGAAGGCACACGGAAGGGAATGCAAGAGGAAGAGGGATGGAGCAATGGTACGGAAATGGTTGTGAAAATTGGCCTTGTTCTTCAGAAAGCTTTGGGTGCTGCTTTCATGGATTGTAGCGTTTGCGCTGTCATCATGATATGTGGTATACAGGTATAGCAGCTTAGCCTCTTTTTTTTTTTGTTGTTGTTTCATTTGCATTTTTCTTATGAAGTTGCGTTGAATAGTTGAATTTTGTTCGAGTGGGTCTATATCTGAATTTCAATTTAGAGTTTGGCTTTTGAGTAAAGAAAAAAAATTTGTTGGCTGTCTATGAGACTAGTCACAAAAGTTGTTTGGTTGGTAATGAGGTATAATCTACTTAAATCTATTTGATTATATAGATTTTTGACGTGGGATCATGGATTCTAATTTGGGTTCAGATTAAAATTGGAAATTTGGTTGAAAAGTTATATTAAAAACATCAAATGTTTGGCTGTTGATTCAGATGTCTTGCAGGTTGATTTTCCCGCAAGAGGATCTTTGTCTGTTTGGTTCTTGCACTATGTATGATATGCATAAAACACATCAATATATTTCACAGTGTAGTACTCATGTTAACTCAATCTATTTGTAATCTCAGTTGTACTTGTAACAAGCAGGGGTGTGCAAACACATTCAAAGAACTTACCCAATCAAAACCAAACCGACTAATTCGGTTCAGTTTTAACTCGGGTTGGTTCAGTTTCGGTTTTGAAATATTTGAAATCAAATGATTCAGTTCGATTTGCGATTCTAGCATTTTAGAATTGGAATTAAACGAAATAATTGATTTAATAATTAATAATTATTAAATTTATTAATTTTGCAATGATAAATTTATTTTATTATTTTATTATTGTTATGTTTAGTTAAAAGCAGTTAAAATTTCTTTTTGTTAATATAACAAGCCTATTAAATTATGAAAAATTTTAAAATATTATTATTTTATTTGTGTTAATATTATTATTTTATTTGTATGATATATATTTTATTTTTATTTAGTTTTAATGAATAAAAATATTTTTATGATTTATTAATTTAATTATTAGATCAAAATTTGTAAACAAATATACATTTATAAATATTTTATTTAAAATATGTTGGACATATTTCATGATAGAAAGTTTAAATCTTAATAAATATAATATGAAGTTTAGAATTTTTTTTATTAATCTGTTATCAAATAATTGCAAGAATAGAACTTAACTCAGATTTGAATTGAATTTTTTCAAAATTATGAAATCAAATCTTAATCAGATCTAAGTTTTACATAAAGTCATTATGATCGAGTTGCACCAATACTGACAAACAAAGGTGAAGGATAAAAAAAGGCATTTATATAAATATATATATATATTATTCAAAGTTGTAAATATTATTTTATTATGTAAACACTTCATAATTTAAATTTTGTGAAATTGTGACATGTAGAGAGTATCATAAAAAAACTCTCATAAAAAGGATCATAAGTGTTGTTTGCTAGAGAAAAAAAAAATAATTTTTTAATATTTTGTAATTTTTTTTTAAAAAATTATGTATGCTATGAAATAAAATGTGTTAGTTATATTAAAAATTATATTGAATGTGAAATAAAATAATTATTTAATATTAAAATTTATATAAAATGATATACAAATATTATTTTATTTTTTTAAAATAAAATAAAAAATTTAGTTAAATATCTACCATGACAGTTCATTTTCTCCAACAAAATTCTACCTCATGAAAAGTTAATGTGAAATGAGCAAATAGAATTATTATGAAATGTCCTCTTAAAATTTTTTAATCATTTATAAATTAGTTTAGTATCATAAAAACCAAATAGATGTGGGGCATCTCTTTAGGGTCCCACCAAACAAGCTTTTAAATTTCAATTTTAATCATAAAATAAAAACATCAATTTTGACAGTTTCGATGCTTTCAGTAGTTTCCGTATCAGCAATTTAAAATTTTTTTATAAATTATTTACATTTTATAAATTTAAAATTAAATTTGCAATCTATAAGTATATTCACAATTAACTTTTTGAGAGGGATGAGTTTCGATAGTTTTAGTTGAGTTTCAATTGAGATTTGGTAGATAGAAAACTAGATAATTTTTTCGATAAAAACTGGTCAAAAACTAGCAAAATTTGGCTATTTCAACCGAGTTTTAGTTATTTTTTATACAACAATACAAAATCAGCCATGCAAAAACTACTTCCCTAAAAGTTTACACTTGAATTGTATTATTGCATGAAAACTAACCACATAGGTAAAAAGCTAATTATAAAAAAATCAACTATATAAAAACTATATATATATATATATATATATATATATATATAACTATATGTATTAAAAGTTTTAATGTATAATTAAGATATGTAGTGCTTTATGATGATTTTTATTTAAAGAATTATTATTAAAATATGTAAGTGAATTTATAATATTATATATATATATAAATAATAAGATAATACACAGTTAGATGAAAAATAACAAGTAGGTGAAGGTTTGATACATCTCTTAAAATTAAATAAATTTTAATCGATTTAAATCAATTTTTGACTCAAATTAAAAAATTCAACTTTGACCGACTCCATCAAACCCGACCGGCTCCTCACGCCAATTCTTCCGGCAAAGGAAGCTTCCTGTAGCCGCAGACATCCTCCGCCGCCTCGCCGGAACCTGACGCCGGCTGGTACAGAACGAGAGCACAGAAGCTGCCAATCGAGAAGACGCCCTCGAGAACCCAGGCCGCGGCGGCCAACGCCGGCGGCACCGTCTCCGCCACCCGCCACACGAAGCAGCAGCTGAGCGCCGCCGCCAGCCCCCAGACGGCAACCCTGAGCTTGCCCGTGCCCGTCCCCGCCGCCGCCTCCGCCCGCCGCCTCTCGAGCACCAGCACGCACGCGATCAGCGCCGAGAGCGCGGCGTAGGTGAAGACGACGAAGTCGAGGTTCCGCGGGTCTCGGCGAGCGCGGTAGATGGAGACCGCCGCGTTGACGGTGAGGAGGAGGAGGACGATGGGCATTAAGATGGGGGAGTCGCAGTCATGTTCCGGCGGCTGCTGCGGCGGTTCATCCAGATCTCTTCCGGCGGCCATCATCTTCGTCGTGGGTGAGAACGGAAGATTGAATGAATGGCATGGTATTTATGCAGAGATCTGAGATCTGGTGATGAATCATAGGCCGATTATCAAGTAAAGTTCTTGGCTCCTTCTCATGGTGTTGACCATGGCAGTCAAAATTAACCAAGAGCGTAGACTTATGGCCCTGCAGGCTCTCAGAAATTCTTTTAGCTCGAAATAATTTCTAATTGGGTAAATTACATCCAGATCTCTGAGTTTAATGATTAATAATTTACAGATTTATCTTTTTAAAATTATAACATCAAGGTCCTGAGTTTTAATAAATTATCAAATAGATCCTTTATTATTTTTATTATTAAACCCCTCCCCCTCTCTCTCCTCTCAAGAGGGGATCTGGAGGAGAGAGAGAGGGGGGAGGGGTATAATAATAATTTTTTAAAAAAATTAATAATAAAAATTAGAAAAGACCTATTAGATAATTTATTAAAACTCAAGGACCCCGATATTATAACGTGGACTTGTACGTTATTAAGCCTTAAACTCAAGAATCTGGGAGTAATTTACCCTTTCTAATTTAATTGACTTGGGTCAAATAGTTTTTTATGTTACATAAAATAATTATTTGATATTGAATTGATTTCGAATTCATTTCGAGCCGATAGAAATAAATTATATCTGTAACCTTTAAATAAAATCTACACTAATGCATAGAATTTTAAAAAAATTATTTATATCGAGCATGCTAATCTCGGCTTGAACTCGATTGTATTGAAATAACACAAGCTAGAGGTGTGGCTTGTAGCTCGTGTTGAAATTATTTGAGTTGAGTTGAAATTTGAGCGAATTTTGGGCGGGCTTCGAGCTACAACTATGTTTATAGCCTTATAAATAGAGTTGAAAACTTTGCTGAGTTTTGCAAACATGTCGAATGAGAAGTCTTACTATTTGTTATGACTAACTCTGTTTGGTCTTAAGATTAATTTAGTCATACTTAAGATCAAAATATTTTATTCGTTATAGAAGAATGTAAAATTAATAAAGTTGATTATTTTTTAAAAAATAATTAAAAATATGAGATAAAGTAAATTTTTTTTATATTAGAATTTGTATAAGATGTGATGAGTTTTATTTATTTATTATTAATTTTATTTTTTAATTAAATATTATTTTGATGTTGGGTATGTTCAAAATGATCTAGAACTAAATATACTTTATTTTAAGGGAGGTAACTATTTCACTCACTTGTCAACCAACTTGAGAAATGGGATTCCACACCTTCACATGAAATTGAAATTTTTAATTTAAGTAGATTTTGATTCAAGTGAGTTAAGTTTTCTCAATTTTGATTGTTTACTAGATTTTTGAGATAAACTTATTATAAGTCATGTCTACTATTAAAAAAGTCATTATATATTTTATGTATGTTAAAATATAATATTATAAATTTAATTTATGTATATATCAAGGTTTTAAAAACTGGACCGGACCGGCCGGTTCAACCGGTTAAACCGTGAACCGATCAGCCAATTGGTCCGATTTAATTTTATAACCAGATTCGTTTAAAACCGGCCAGAATTGGTCTAAACCGCGGTTCAACCGGTCAACCGGTGAACCGGCACGGTTGGACCGGTTGAGTTTAAAATTAAAAAAAAAAATTTCCTAAACTCTGGGTCCCTAACTTAGCCTCCGTTCTGCAGCCTCTACTCGCGCGACAGTCACGAACTCGCGATTTCTCTTGCCTCGCACTCTCTTCTCCAGCTACCATCCTTTCGAAATGATTTAGTATTTTAGTATTTTAGTATTTTAGTGATATAAAATGATTTAGTATTTTAATATTGATAAAGCATATATTTGTTCAGATCTTTTAATGATGTACTAAATATTATACTCAATTTGTGATTTGTGAATATTTTGTTAGGTTATTGTTATTTCGATTTGCTTGGAATTATTTTTTGGGTTATTGATATAAGATATTATTTGTTAAATTTAATTATTAAATATTCATTTTATGTCTAATTATTGTGTTGATGTATGAATAATATATATCTTAACTATATTTATATTATATTTTATTAGTTTTTTTAATTTTTACTTTATCCCGGTTCGACTCCGGTTCGACCCCGGTTCGACCATTGAACCTTGAACCTTTCAATCTATTGGTTCTGAAGCCAGTCCGGTTTTCAAAACCTTGGTATATATAATCTATTTATATTAATTACCATATTATATATATTCTTCTAAATATATTTTAAAAAATTATAAATATGAATGTAGTAATGCAGAGTCAATAATCGTTGTTGTATCAAATCGCGTGAGGAGACTTCGAGTTACAAAAAAAATGAAGCTAATTTCGCTTGATTAAATTGCGAGCGAGCTTTAGGTTCAAAACAAAATTGCTACATCTACTTGAAAGTATAAAATTTTGATGATGAAATTATAATTTCATTTGTCAAAAGATCTTATAGGTTGAATATTGAATCTTTGATAGGATCATTTAAACGGAAAACGTGCAGGATTGGTGTATCCATGTATGGCGTCCTTAAACAATATGATGAGAAAAATTATTGTGTCATTCTTATGTGCTCGAGTTTTTAAAATAGTTGGTTAGCATCATCAATCCTAACAACAAAAACATGTATCCTTTCAGATATTAATCTCTTCTCTATCTTCCATGTTTGTTACTGAATAGACCTAATCACGAATGCCCATTGCACCTGCCAATCCTTCTAAGGGCAACGAGGATGTGGTGTCGACCTTTAGGAGCGTTTGTTAGCATTGGCAAGAGAGAGGGGAGGGACTAATCATAAAATGTCACACAAATTAAAGGTTGTTTACTTATGAACTTTATGTCAAATGAAACTCAAACATTAATACTTTCAAAATTAGGAACCGAATTTATTTGTTTAAAAAGGACTCTATATGCAACGGGGTCCTATTTCAAGACCTAGAATGCAATTTATCTTAATTTTATTTTTTTATAAATCTTCTACCTCTCCTAAGATTTAAAAAAAAATATAGGAAACAAAAATTTTAAATCATTTCAATTAACTTTTCAACAAGTGTAAAATCATATAATTGACCAAAATGTAGTCCTCATTGCTTTAATCTTTAGTTTTTTATTTTCTCTCATTTTTCATTCTAGAAGACAGGTGCATTAAATTTTCTGAAAGCATTCTTTTGAAAAAAATAAACCACCAATTTTAAGCTATTAAAATTCTTTTTTTTTTGGCCAAAATTTAAAAATTCATTATTTTTAACAAGAAAAATGAGAAATCTTCTCCTATGCCTTTCTCCCACCTTCCCACCCTCCAACGGTCCCGCCCTATTAAATTTACCTTCCCAACCACTAACTACCACCCATCAATGGTCTCGCCCTAATAAGTTCACCCCTCCCTATAAATCTGTGTCGACCCATTAAACCCTGAGTTAACCCGTTTGACCCAAGATAACCTGTGTCGACCCGTTACATCTGAGTCAACTCATTTGACCTGAGTCAACTCATTTGACCCGATTCAGCCCGTTTGACAAGAGTCAACCCAGTTGACCCATTTGACTCATTTGCCTCATTAACCTGAAATGCTCAGTTTTGACACCAAGTTGACCTGGTTTGACCCATTTGAACTAGCTTGACCTATATTGACCAGCTTTGATCCACTTGGCTTGTCTGACCTAATTAATTTAAGTAACTTAAGTCAATATTTTTAACTTTTAAGCCAAATAGTGATTATTCATACTGAACTTAATCAGGGAACATGTCATCCACCATCAAACTATTACAGCCTCTAATCCAGGTAAGTGATTTTCACTGAACTTAAAACATCGTGATTATTAAATTAAAATAACTAATATACAAAATGATATCAATTATATTCTGTGAGTTGTATTCTGCATATTCTATATATTCTGCTTAGTTTTATGCCGATATTTTGTTAGGCTTTATGTCGAGATATTATACTGGGTTACACTGGACCCATGTATCCTGAGATATATGATGATATAATGTGCTGGTGGTTGATGAACCACCTTCTGGACAAGTGGCATTGTGTGGGGGACGGACCTGCATCCTATTATTTTGATGTCACACTGGTGACATATCTGATAAATCTGTTGTCACACTAGTGATGTATCTGCTACTTCTGTTGTCACACTGGTGACGTATATCTGTGGATTCTGATCCTTCATCATTATAAGATTTATACTTATTAATATATATGCATAGTATGAAACATGATAATATTGTAAGGCGACAAGTTGATATTACAAGTTAATCTGATATTCTGATCTGTTGTTAAATTAAGCTATAAGACCTCACCTGGCCTTGATAAGGTGGAGGTCGTTTACTCGACTGTTGCTTTTCAGGTAAATAATCTGATGCTAGGAGAAGACTGCAAAATTCTAGGAAAGATGTTTCCCTACATCTCGTATGGTCCCACCGATATTTACCCTTATCCAGTTTAATTGCTTTACCTCTCAGTTTTCTAATTTAAGGTTACTCTGGGTGACCTGCTTAGTGTTCGAACTTATGTAACCCTATTATGAAAGGAATAAAGATGTTTTTTTCTTATAATCTGTTCTGTGATTCTGATTGTAAGTCTCCCCTTATTTTATGGATAATTGGTCCTTAAAATGAGGGTCTGATATGCAATCCAACGGTTCGATCACGAACTTCGATCCAACCGGTCCTATCTTTGGCAACATCGAACACGAGGCTTAAGCCAACGGCTTCCTCCATAATATTGGCTACGATGTTTTCAGCTCTGGTTGTAATCAGATTAGTTAACTTTCATCGTCAGTGACTCTTTTTCGATTCAGAACGCTAGTAAATTCTTTCCTGAACCTAACTAGGATGATTATTTGATTTTAACATAAATTATTCGCTTGACTTGGGTTATTTATTTGGCTCTAATTGTGTGACCCGATATTTCTTTGTATGTCAATTACTATTGGATTTAACTGTGAGATATATATCCTAAATTCCTGAATCTCGCATCTGATTTATTGAATTTAAATTGATGCCCTAATCTAAGTTAATAAATTCTTATTTATCATACGATCCAGTTTAATTTAATTTTAAAATATCTTAATTTACGGAATTAAAAAATCTTATTTATCATATAATTTATCTAGAAAATATTTTTCTCTTAATTAAAATAATTTACTAATCAATTTTACTGAATATGAATATAAAATATCATTTGCAATTTTTTCCATCCCTCATCACAATTGAATAGTTCTATTTTTTTTATTAAAAATTCATTTTAAAAATTCATATATATATATATATATATATATGAATACATGTATATGTATGTATATTTATAAATTTGAATATGCCTATCAAAATGAAAAATTTACATATATCACCCCCTAAAGAAAATTTTATTATAGACGACACTTCTTAAGTGAAATGTTTATGAGCAGTGCCCTTATTTTAAATGTAAATTAATGGCAATGCTTTTATGCTAATTTTTATTTATTATCTATTATTTTAACCCAACTAAGGTTAATACATATAACTAAAATTAATCCAGCCCTTCATTTAAGGCCTAGATTATACCATCGATATTTTTCATCTCTATTTTTTCTAAATTTTTTTTATTTTAATTTTTTATCCATTTTTCCGATCTCTGCTTTTTTTATAATTTTATTATTATGAATCTTTTTTAAAATGTGTTAAATATAATCTTAGTTGTATTAAAGAAATAATAAATAAAAATTAGCGTGGAAGTGTTACCATAAATTCACATTCAAAATAGAGAGTGTCACTTGTAAATATTTAATTTAGGAGATTTTACTTATAAATATTTGATTAGAAGGTGCTGCCCATAGAAAAACCTTTTTAAGAGTGAGATTTAAATTTTCCTACTCGAATCCAAAAATACATACATATATATATA
>JAEMOT010001087.1:307996-333180 GCA_019297695.1 Apostasia ramifera | reverse complement strand
ATATATATATATATATACACATATAGAGGTGTGCAAACTATGGTTTAAACCAAAAAATCGAACCGAACCGTTTAAATTTAGCGATTTGGTTTAGTTTAGAATCTAACGGTTTGGTGATAGTTTGATATTTTGAGTATTTCGGTTAATTGATTTGGGTTCGGTTTCACATGTTTGGGAATCAAACCGACTGAATTAACTGATTATTAAATAACCCACGTATAAATATGATTTTAGGGTTGAGTCGGTTCAGTTGTATTATAGTAACTTTTACAGTATTGACTTTGAATTATTGAAATGATAGTATATATGTATATTTATGAGATTTTATAATGTATTTTTATAATAGTTATTTAGTGTATTTTTTTTCAGGTGTGATAATTAGGATGAATTCTTATAAGAAAGACTGTCTGAAAACTTGAAAAAATATTTATCATTTTTTATAAACAAATGAAATTTTTGTTATGTAATTTTGATTATATTATGATATTGATGTAATAATGTGTTGCAATTGCTTTTGAATTCTTCTATTTTTTTGTTAGTTTATTTTGGTGATGCGATTGAGTTATTAAATTAAATTACTTATTGTGCTAAATTACTCTTATATTAAAACTATTATCTAGATATTAATATAGCAATATTTAATATCATTATAAGAAGATTAAGAAATTTTTTGAGATAAAAAATATAATTTTAACCGAACCAAACCAAACTAAACCGATATTTATTTGGTTGGTTTAGTTTGATTTATAATCTAATTTAGTTAGTTTGATTTCATTAAATTTAAAATCGAACTTAATCTTTTTCAACCAATTAAATCGAATGCACAGGCCTATACACATATACATATATACATATGAATACATAAGAAACCTTCGTTACTAAATGTATAGCTTTTTTCACATAGCATCATAAAATAGCTACTCTCATATAATTATGCTATTCAATTATATAGGTGATTCCCATATAGTAGAATAGAACATTTAGCTTCTTGACAATTATTTCTCTATCTTCCACATCTTTTTCAATATAAATGCTCAAGTCTTAATAGAAAAAACTCGAGTCATTTTTTGCTCTCGTTAATATTATTTACACATAGCTCTATCATGTATATATATACATCAATTATATTTATATATACGTATATATGTAGCTCTAACAACATTATCGGCAATGCTTCTTTCATTCGTCTCTATTTCACTCGGTTATTGACGTTCGAATCTACCTGCAAGACGCATTCATTAGTTCACAAAAAAATTAATTCATTTTGTGAATGGTGAACCCAATAACTTAATAAGAGGTATTCAGTACCTTAAAGTCTGCAGCAGCATTCAAATAAATGCTGACTAATGCATGCTTTCCATTTAAGTCTGGTGCAAGAATTCAGGAAGAGCTTTTCTTGGTGTTTTTTCAACTCATTAAAATGTTTATTGACCAATTTGTATGCCTAAATCACCAATCAATAATTTTCTTTTAAAAATAAAAAATTACCAATCAATAGAAGTAAATCATCAGTTGAATCCACAGAGACTTTTCAGCAAATTTTTAAAATTTTTAGTAGTTAAATTATTACAATAAGATAGATCAAAATGACATACCTTATCAAAATCAGTGTCGAATACATTCACTCTCGACAACTGATTATCAAATGGATAAATCATATAGCCCAATAACTTATGCAATTGTGCGTATTGTGCACGACTTATACATAAATGTGTATATATGTTTTCATATAAATTTAAATTTCTCAAAGAATATTATTATATAATAATGCATTAAAAAACTCGAAGATCTCTACTTCCCATAGGGTTTACACACCTGACCACATTTGGCATTTGTCCCTAAATCACCACTCACCACTCACCACGTGCGCAAAGTAGGCCCCACATCACAACAATGAAAAACAACAGATCCATACCAAATCATCTGTCAACGTCCAGCCCGGCCTAATCAGACCGTCCGTCTGGCCACACTAAACAGTCTAGTCAAGCCACAATGTTGACTTGGCCAAATCGTCCGGCTAGTCTGTGCCAGTGGGCTGACCTGACCATCCGTCCGGTCCGGCCATGGCGCTGGCGCAACTAAACGGCCGGCAAGGGTGCACCGTTTCATCGCAATGATGGGCGAGGCCCACCGCGCACACATGATGATCGGCGATTGGGAGACGAGTGTGATCCGTCCAAACCGAATAGGCATTCCATATCACAACAGAACATTCTTGTCCCCAAGCACCAAAACAGTGACCAGAAAATCATCTCATATTTTGATTAAGACCCCAGCTTGATCACATCTGTAAATACTTCAATATAAACATAACACGAAAGAGAAATAATACCAAAATTGAAACAATAGAATCCTGGAACAAAACATCCGAATCAATGAACACTGAAACTTCCAATGCAAAGAAGTTCATAAAGAAGATCAAGTATAACAAGCAACCCACATAAGCAATAGCACATATATTATCTGGCCACAATGGTGAACAAAATCTAGCAATATAGTCAAGAACAAACAACGGATTAAATAAGGAAATTAATATCTTAATCATCATATTGTTGGTACTCCTTCATAAGCTCAGCACACAATGCAAGAGGAGTGTTTTTCTGGTAGCCCAAGGCATTCGCATACCTGATGTCAGATGCAATGCCATTGTTGTGGGAAAGGAAGACGCGGGCCTTCTCACGACCAGGAACCTCAGTGCCGCAGCTCGCATCCGGGCTGCTCGCCAGCTTGACTTCGCAAATCTCTTGTTCATGCTCACCTTCAATCAGGATGTTGTAGGTGCCGCTGCTGTCAGTGTAACCATCATAGCTACATGTTTTGATGCCGGATCTTCCTCGGCACTCAACATTGACCTTAGCACCTGGGAGGGAAATGAATCAAAACCATAAAGATTTATAGATTTTGCAACCATACCGACATCTGTAGACATTATTTAGATACAATTTGTGAGCATAATAGAATTACTTGTCATCACTGTGATTACAATGATACAACGATTCTTGATATTCAACATACTATTTTGTAGTGTTCTTCTAGTTCAGTGGGGAAAAGTGTTTGCACACATATTAAAAATTTTAGATTCGAACCACACTACCATCACAATTTCCAAATGAGGTGGTGCAGTGTTTTGTGAAAGATGTCACACATGATTCATTTAAATTCCAATACAGAAAGTACCAAAGTTAGCACATGATATGACAATGCATCTAAGACTACTATGACTACTTTCTTTTACTTCAAGGTAAAAAATAAAATCATCAAGCGTAAGGAAGAAAATATTTAAACTTAACCAAAGAAACAATAAATCATGCAGCAAACCGCTTGTCCAGATTGATATTTGTTAAGCAAAATTAATGAAGGAATTAGGTCAAAGGGGCAGCAAATCATCCAATCAATCATAAGAAGTCACCACTATACATACGCCATTCTCATAGAAAGAACCTATTACATAAAAAGAACCTACTACAATTAGTTCCTATATAATCTGTTGCAATCAAGCATTCCAACTCTTGCATATATTTAGAGTATTCCTTTTAAAAAATTGAATGGAAAAGAAAAATCCATGTGGCTGTCCCCAACTAATTTTGGATTAAGGCTTTCACTTCATATGTTTGGTGAGATGGCTAAATAGTGGAAAATTGTCATGTATAAGGATGTGTTCAATTTGAAATAAAAGTAGTTTGTTATGTCAGACTTTATGTAAGAATGGTAAGAAATAAAATAAAACTAATGGTTGTATGTGTGAAATATAAGAATAAATTAATTTTGTATAGAATGCAAGATTAAATTACGTTAGATTTGAGAGATTGTAGCTAAAAAAAAGTATAACAATTTTTGTGTAGCTGCCAAATAGGCCCTTATTGTTCTTTATTAAAGTTTTTGTCAGGCCATCATGTGGGATTGTTTGTGCCAGGATAGCAATGTGCAATCACACTCATCCAAGGAAGGAGAGAATATCTCAGAAAGCATCACCGGTGGAGGTTATATAGTGAAGATCAGCAATTCAGGGGAAGTTCAGCTTCTTAAGTCTTTGGGAGAATAGGAATATGATATTCGTTTAAAAACATATAATAAAATACAAAAAAACAATGCCTATTTCGAGGCTAAAGGAAAATATTTTATCAATGAGAGATAATTCTGACGAAAATTACTAACAGAATCTGGTTTATTTCTTTAATAGGGCTATTAAGGTCCACAAAAGTGCTTTACCATTCAAAAATAAGAAAAACTACCTACAGATCCACAGATCTAGCAAACTTGCTAGCCACTTGCAAACTTCCATTGAAAGAAACACAATTTCTTTCAAAAAAGCGAACCTGCTTCACAATATTTTACTTTTCCAAAGCCATAACAATGAAACACCGCAAAGCACTTCAAATACAGAGATTAACTGAACGCACAGTTTTCTGTCATCCAATTCTTGGAAGACACTTTCTCTCTAAAAACTAGATCTAAAATGTATCAAATAACATGCGTTTAACTACAAATCAAAAGGAAAAAAAAAAACATCAGAACCCTATCACCTCCCGGCGCTTGCCTTCGGTCCAAATGACGCACTCTCATGATCCAAAGACATCAAGAAAGTAAAACAGGAAAAAACTAGGGTTTCGCTAGCTACCTTCAATGTAGGTGGCGGCCCGAGTTTCAAACCCGGCGCGGCAAGTGTCGCAGAACACTCTCCCCTGCAAAATAAACCGGGCTGAAGGGGAAGTCCGAGCACCGAACACCGCCACCGGCAGCAAGCAAGACACCAGAACGGCAGCAGTAATGGACGCCGGCGAACAGATCTGGCTCCTCGCCATCTTCGCAACCAAATCGCACTTCAGAACACAAAATGCGGATATTGGGACGATAGGGCAAGAATCAACGAGAACGAAAAGAAAAAGGCAGTGAAGGATTTAAAAAGGGTGGTGTGGTCGATTCGGCAATCACCCGGTGAAAATAAGAATGTCGAGATTTCCGGATTGCTCCTAAAAACTGAATGTAAGTGATCAGATAGCAGCGAGACTTTGCCACTTTGGTGGGACGGTGAGCTGGTAAGCGAGTGAGCGTATCTCTTGAGTGATGACTTCGTAGCTGGCGTCGGTGGGGAATATCACATGCGACGCGGTTTGCCCCATGCATAATAATTTGCGGACCGGAAACGGTTCAATTTTGTTACATACAAGTTAATAATTCGAATTAATTTATTACTATTATATTTATGTTAATTATAAAAAATGTTTCTTTAATGTTATTTTTTTAATATTATGCAATTAATGGTAAAGAATTTATCCCTCTTTGTATAAGACAATGAAATTTATTTTTGTTAGAGTTAGTACCAGCAATTTTTGATTTGATTCATGAATCCGACCTGAATCTGACTCAACTTAATCTGATATGAGTCAGACTTATGTGTGTAGGAGTTTTAAACAGATTGACTCAAATTTAACCCATCTAAAAGAATCTAATTATGAGTTAATAAGTTAACCCCAATTTATTTTGCTAATGTCTTATTTATCAAAATTAATATATTTTTTAATTTAATTATTAATTTTAATATGAATTATTTAATATACATTATATAATTTAATTATATTTTTAATATTCTTAATTAAATTTTATAATTATATTAATTCAAAATAAAAAAGAGTTTCTCTACCTAATCGAAAAGGTAAATAGTAAAATAGTTTTAATTTTGAGCGAATCTTATTGTATTATATATACATATATATATATATATATATATATATATTAAATGAATTAAATTTTAATTTTAAACCGCATCTACTTACTCCCTTTAGAAGCACTATATTAGCATTTAAGGAAAACAAGTTTAAGCAGAATAACGATCTCCTAGTTTAGGTTTGAAAAAAGCGCTAGACAAATGAGAGAGGAGAAAGAGAGGGCCTCCTTCAAAGCCCTCTTAGAAAAGTTCTCCAAGTGCTCTTTTTATTTATATTTATGGTTACCAATCGACCCAAACTATATCCAACAGACCATAGTACGTGCGACGAAAGAATCTACGTGATGAAAAGAATTTGTCAATCTGTCAACTATCAGTTGATCACAACTCCACCGTACCCATGAGAGGTTCGTGCGGCACATGAATAACTAAGATCGAGTGTGTTAAATTTGGTACTAAAAGAACATATTGATGCCTTTTGGAATTTAATTCACTCTATTTTGAGCAATATGACTACCATGGAGATGAAAATATATTATGACATCTCAATTTATAAACATTAGCCCCGAGAGCTCATGTGTGTCGATCATATTTGATAAATATAACAAACACACATATTTAGAGAATGTTCTTATACTTAGAAGATATATTTTGTATTAGATTCGATCCACAAAAGAAAAACTAAGTTCAAGCACAAACTTGTCACCAGAGAGTATCAAGTGTGCTTTAAGGACTGAACATATCGCTGACAGCAGATCTGAAATAGTCTTCAAAATAGTCTGGAGGTTCATAAATGAAGCAAGAAATTACATCCCTGAGTGTCACAATGCCAACGACTTCGTTTTCTTCCTCTACGTATATTCTGTGCAATCCCCTCGAGGCCAAGCTATCAATCACGCTGCCAAGGAAAGCGTCTGCGGAGCATGTAAGCGGCTCCAACAATGGCTTCCCTGATTCAGGACAATCTGATCTTATGGCCTTCATGAAATCCATTACGCTGAGTTGCCTGCTAAAAGAAAATTACAGAGTTAAGGAAATATTTCTTCACAGTGCAGAAGAAAAAGCAGATGCTACAGATGAGAGGAGAAGCAAAGGCGAAAACCATTCTACGGTTCCGTGAAAACAATGGATGAAAACCAAAAACAAGCAAATACATAACACGAGATAATTTTAGCATGGAAAACCAAGCGCAGGAAAACCACCGAGATCTATAGTCAAAAGATAGTCCATGATTTAATTATTGAGATTACAAAAAATTCTTCTTTAGACCATGATGAATGAGGCGTAGAGCCAGATCTCCTCAAAAATGGATCGGATGGACATATCGCACCATTCAATGGGCGATCAGATGTATGGGACAAAGGATTCGCACACAGAACGAAGAACCCATTGGACAGTCTCCAGGGCCAATCAGAGCTGCCAATGGTGATCGAATACATAATCCGAAGGGAGGTTGAACTGTAGAAAGTGCAGTTTCTAGTGCAAGAGGAAAAACCATGAGATCCGTCACAATTTCCTATTTATTTTCATAGGTCAAGGATTTTGCATCGATTTCTATTATTTGTCTTACACATTCTGATTGACGTAAACTACAAAGATTCTTAAGAGTGTCAAAGTGTCATCCTTTGTAATCTCTTCCTAAAAACTATTAAAGAATAATAAAATTTCTCCTAGTGCGGTTATGATTTTTACTCAGAGTTGGGGATTTCCACATAATCTTAATTTATTTTATTCCCCCCTATTGATACATTGATTATGCACATATATTTTCTTACTATTATATTTTGATACGTATTTCTCTTATGTTTAATCTGACGTGGTTTATTTCTCTTATTTCTGCTTTGATTTTTCATCTATTGTTTTGTTGTATTTAGATTTTTTTTTTTTTGGCGTTGAGTGGAATCTATTTTGGGTGATTTTGTATTCAATTTCCAACAACAAATATCAAATCAATGTTCGTTTTACTTAGTTGATCGAAATAGTGGGAGCAAGCGGCGGATGACACAAAAGTGAAGATCCACCGAATCAAGGGCAAACACTTTGGGTTTTAGAAGGTGCAGATAAAAGATCTGTTAAACTAGCGGAAGTTGCATCAATCTCTGGTAGAAAAAAAAAGTCAAGATTGATGAAGCACAAAAATGAGATTTGTTGTTGGATCGACAAGCACTATGGTTGTTGACTAATATTGCTAAAGAATACGGCTTTAGACATCTTAAGTGAGAAGATGACTGTTTATAGGTTTGATGATAGTTTTATGGAATATGTATGCAAATACTTTGACATCAAATAAAGTTTATCTTACATCTATTAAATCTGAAGATGGTTGAAAGAAGGTTTATCAAAGATCACATCAATAAGTTCAATGCTATCACAACTCATATGATGTTTGGTGGATATCAATTTTGATGATGAGACAAAGGCTCATGCGTTGTTGTCTTTCTTTATTGAGTACGATTGTAACTAAATTGAGAAGTTCATCTGGCCTAGAGAAATTGAAGCTTTTAGGAAATTCATGATTTGATTCTCAAGGAGGATATTCGGATGAGGGAGCAAGGTGAATCATCAGGTATTGTATCAAATTCTAGATGAAACAAGCAAGTCAAAATCTCACAGCAAGCAAAACTGTGACAAGAAAGGTCATCTAAAGAAAGAAAGGCATCAAAGAACAACAATAGCCAGAGTCGCTATGGAGACAAGTTTGCAAATGCAACTATTGAAAAGGATTTGCAAAATGCTTTGACATTGAGCATGAAAGTTTGCTTCTTTTCACATACCCTATGTTACACTATAGAAAAAATTTAGGAAGCTCTATCACGCTAATACATATCGGGAAGACAAATGGGTCTCCGTGGAGCTTATATTTTTGGATTTTATTTAATTTTTATTAGACTACAAGACTGCTTAGAAATATCTCCTGGGAAATCATAAAAAATGCTATGGTTGTTGCTAGCGGGACAAAGGAAAGCAAGTTGTAAATAGTGACGTAAATTGGGAAAGTATTAATGTTGTCAATGCATAGAACTCCAAGTTGTAGAATTGCAATTTGACCATATGAGTGAAAAGGGAATGAATGTAACAACCTCAAATGGTTTGTTGCCCAACCAGAAAACTATGAATATATGTTTTTGCAGAGACTATGTTTTGAAAAAGCAAAATGGCAATTAGTTTTTCCAAAACAGAAAGGGTACCAAAGTTACACAAGCTTAACTTGGTTCATATATCTATATCTGGGAACAAGCATCAGTGCTTTTTGTTATTGGATCATGCTATTATGTTACTTTCATTGATGACTATTTGAAAAGTATTTTCTGAAGAGTAGATATGATGTTTTTCTACTCTAAAGCCCCGTTTGTTTGGCCGTTGAAAATTAACCTGGTTTAATTTTAACCAGGCATATCATATCACACATAAAATTTAATATTAAAAATCAACTTTATTCCACATCTTACAGACATTACTAAAATAATAACTAACTTATATCACATCCCTCACATATCTCAATATAACAACTAACTTTATATCACATCTCTCGTATATCCCAACATAATAATTAACTTTATTTCGTATTATTCACAACTTTCAATAAACAAATATCTCTATTCAAGTTTAATTTTAATCTTGTTAAATTTAATCTTATAAACAAACAGGCCCTAAAGAGGTAAAAGACCAAAGTAAAGAGTGAAAGCAATCTGACGATGACATGCTTAAAGTCAGACAATGATCATATAACAATAAGGAGTTCAAGAATTTATGTATAGAAAGCAATCAAGAGGATCAGAACAACATCGATTAGACTACAACAGAGTTAAATCATAAAGAGAATAAACAGGATTCTCAATGAATGTGCTAGAAGTATGAAATTCTATATAAGACTACTCAAATACTAGAATAGTTGTGGACAGGAAAGAAGGAAACCTTTCTCATTTGAGAGTTTTGATTTTCTTATGTGCACGTTGATGCAAAGGAAAAAGAAGCTAGATATAAAGTAGTGAAGTGTTATTTCATTAACAATAGAGATAATAATTTTGGCTACATATTTTGAAAATTATTCGAGTACAAAAATTATCAAAATCAATGACGAAACTTTTTTTTTTTGAAAGATGGTACTTTTGGTAAGAGCACTACATACAAATCTAGTTTGGAATCTAGGGGAGCACCAAAGGAAGCAAGTGAAAGCAAGTGGATTTCCAAGAAAGTCCAATCCGAGGGACTTGGGCCTATTATTGTTGATTCGGATAATAAATCTGGAGAATTTGTAACAACTTTGATGCCGCTTTGAGGAAATTAAATGGAACTCCCTAAGCCTATTTAGAAGCACTCTCCATCTCTGCATTACTTATTTTTTAATAATTTTGATGAGCTAGAATATTACAGAAAAGCAAAGCATACTGAAGATTTTGTTTAGGAGTCGACCATGAACCACTGATAAAGAACAGATCTTCTGAGTTATCTCCACTACCAAATAGAAAGAGAGCTCTGCAAAAGTAGATATATAGGATCAAGGAAGATACTTGTGTTAGAAAGAGGTACAAGCCAATGTAGTGAGCTAAAGATTTCAGAAGACAAAGTATTGACTACACATATTTGACTACTATCAAGACTATATTGAGTATTTTTATTGCGGAAGATCTAAATCGGAAGTAGTTGGATGCAAAACCTGCTTTTCTACATGATATTTGGAGGAAGCATTTGCACGATACAATTGAAAGGTTTTAGAGCACTGACAAAGAAAATCTAGCTTCCAAACTCAAGAAGGGACTATATGGTCTCAAGCAGGCTTCAAGGAACCGCTACAAAAATACTTCTATATGCAGGAAGAAATTCATTAGGTGTGAGATTGATCACCACTTCTACATTAAAAAAATTGGTAACTCTTATATTTAATGTTGCAACATGTAGATGACATGCTTATTTGTTAATGCTAAATGAAGGAGATCTATAGGTTAAAATAGTAAGTATCTAAGAATTTTAAGATGAAAGATTGGATAACAAATCAAATAATTGGGATGTGGATGAATATGGGCTAATCAAACACAAATATCTCACTACAAGTATATTCTGAAGTTATTAGAGAGATTTTGAATCAAATATGCTAAGCCCAGTAGTACTCCACTATGAAGGCACTTTAAACTGACAAAGGCAATCATTAAAGATGAATGACAAGCGGGAACACATGACAAAGGTATCGTATGCGTCCATAGTTGCTAGTCTCATGTATGCTATGGCGTGCACGGAACCACACATTGCCTATGCAGAGGGAGTTGTGAACATATTTTACTTAGATCCAAGCAAAGATAGGAATGGCAACAGGGAAGATTTGGGTCGAGTTTATGAATACTCATACTCCCCCCGCTATATATTATTTATTATCTATACCCGTCCTATAAATTATTTATTATCTATACCCGTCCCATACTCGTTTTCGCTATATATTATTTATTATCTATACCCGTCCCCCGCTATATGAATACTCATGTTGGAAGAATTAAGAAGGATTCATCACCTTATGAAATAAAAATAAAAAAAAGAAGTAGGGCAATACTCTGCTGCTTTTGGGAATATCTAAATTCAAATTATTAATACCAAGAGTACGAGCATGCAAAGCATACTAAGTGATGTACAATGCAAAGTAGTTGGGTATTGGCGCTAATCACGTTGATATTCACTCGAAAAAGGCATATGCTACACTTTAGGACCATCCACAAAAACAAAAAGAAAAAGAGAAAAAAAAATGCAAGGTGTATGTAATAGAATGTTCATTTGCATACTTTGAAAATGATAAGCCAAATATTCTAAGTTCACCATTCCTTGTTTGTTTTCTTTAAACCTTCTCAACAATGAGGACATTATTGTAGTTAAGTGTGGGGGAAATCAAAATATTGAATTCGTATAAACAGTTAAATATATTTATAAATGCAAAATTAATAGCAATATTGTATCATATGAGCATAATTTTTATATTTCTTATTTCTAATATATAAATTGAATTATCAATATATTTTAAAATCTAAGGACATTTATTGTATAATTTTCTCGATGATATTTATTTAGAATTAAGTTACTACTCAGATATATTTTTCATGAATATTTGTAGGTGACATCACGACGTAAATGTTAATGGGCGAGATCAAAACATAAAACACCAATCTTGAAGCACCAAAGTCAAATTTCGGTATTGATGGCTGATCATGGAAAATATCAACTAACTCTTCAATTAGCCAAGGGGAATTGGAGTCAAATTAATGAAGTTGTTGCATGAAAAATTGCTGAAAATATTATTATGAGAGAAAGGAGAAAAGATTAGATTATATTATATATATTGCAAGCCAAGGCAGAGGAGCGGGCGGCTGGATGTGCTCGGGCAAGGCAGAGGAGCAAGGCACAGAGCTTGAAAGCACTCACCGGGCATCAATGGCAGCTAGGCCTTAAGCTTGATCTGTTTCTTTCCTTAGTCGCATTACTTGTAGTTCTTTTATTTCCTTAAGTTGTAGTTTTAATTTTATATTATTCTAGCAAACTCTAGCTTTACTTTGCATTTCATTTCAGCAAAAGCACTTTCATTTTGTAGCTTATCTTTGAGCCGTGGTTCAATTTTCATTAAACGTTTTATGTTCTAGTTCAAAATTTCACTCAATCTTTTAAATTTGAGTTATTCTGTGAGCTTGCTTTTATTCGCTGCATATTTATATATTAGAGAAAAAAATCTGAAAATATTTAAAGTTTAATTTTTCTTGTCTTAATTTCTCCGTATTAGCTTTTAAATATTTACTATTTTTGTTTGCATTTTATCTCAATCAAATCGTTTTAAAGAGACTGTGTTCGGTTTATTTCAACCTATCCCTGTGGATTCGACCCGTACTCGCACTTGCTTTCTATAACATCACCGTGCGCTTGCGGTTTAACTAGTTTTCATATCAACAGTTTGTTTATCCGTAGAAACAAATTAAAATAAATATCTCCTTTCTCAATATGGTCTTAGAGAACACGATGTCTTAACCAATTTTGTTGTTCTAAAATGTAAACTCAAACATTTAGATATGTGAATACAATAAATTATCACTAATACAACTTTAAATAAGCTTCACATAATGAGTAGGGTTCGTTTCATCCATAAGATTTGTACACAGCAAGAAGCCACTACAATATATCCGCTTTGGTTGTTCATAATGTTAAGAGTTTTTCTTTTTGCTAGGCAGAGAAACTGAACAAAATCCTTAAGAATATAGTCTGTTTCATCTATAAGATTTGTGGCCACTATAATATAGCTAATTGCTGCTTTGGTTGTTCATAATGTTATCAAGTTTTGCTTTTTGCTACACAAAGAAGCTGAACATAATCCTAGGAATTGTCAAGTCCCCCTAATGCTTTTCTTTCAACATATCTAATAAAATTTGCATTGGGATAACAAGTTACTCAAAAAGTCAAATCATGAGAGGACCATAACCCTCCATAACACTAAATTTGAAGTGGCTTTCAAATATCAAAAGAAAAAAAAGCTAACAGCTTTCAAATGCAAGTCTTTTAGAAAAGAATGAAATGAGCACGTACGCAAAGGATAAACATAATATTATGATGGCTGGTGGTTAAATAAAGTAAACTACTAATCAAACCTCCATATTGCTTCTCACTTACCTTGAAACTCATTGCATCTAGTTTTTATCTTGGAAAAGTGTATCTCTCTTTTTCATAAATTGAGAACAAGATTAAATTCTTGTTCAAATTTATGCAGATATTATTTGGACCAATTGATAAAGATTTAAGGATTCACAAATAGCATGCAAAAGGAGTTAGAAATGAGCCCTATAGGAGAAATTCATGGCCTACAAGCTAAGCAAACTCCTAATAGTACTTTCAAAAATCAAGCCAAGCAAGTAGTCAAAAAAAAAAAATTGAAGCTAAGCATACAAGGGATCTTATCAAGAAAGAATATTGAAAATTCAAAACCTATGAATACTACAATGAGCTCAACCATCAAACTCACCTTGTGGCTTTTAAACATTGATTCTTCCCCTCACTAAGCATGGTACCCTATTTCATGAATTCAGACTTGGAATGAGCTCCCAAATTTCATTTTTTGGTCAACCTAGGTGTAGACTTTGAAACATACCAATTGTATTCACTTTAGAGCAAACAACATAACTGTTAGTATTTCAAAATATTAAATCGTTGAGTTTTTCATGTCCATAAATTCCTAAATACCCTAAGGAGAATTTGGTTCACCACTTGAAAAAACTTTTAAATTTATCTTGAGTACTTTCTTGAGCTTTCTTGTGATATCATCAAGTCCTACATTTCTATAGGCTTCACCACTTTCACTCTTAGAAAAGCTTTCATAGAAAGCAAAGCATAAGAGCATTTGAACATCAAAGTGAAGATTCAAGAACTGCTGTGGAAGTTCTTGTCTACTCTTTGAGCAAGGAAAAGAGAAGATCAGCCAAATTGATAAATATCTCTCTTCTTGTTACTTTTACCTTACACTTTTTTCTTTCTTCTTGTGACCTCCTAAGTTGGAGAAAACTCCTGGATTGTGCACATTTCGTTGCTTCTTGGGGTTAGGAAGTCGAATATAAAGATCAACTTATTGAAAAGCATTGATAACTTCGAAAAATCCTAGCAAGGGGTTTGCCAGGGGTGGAGTACATATAATTTTTGCCAAACCACTTATTTGTATGCTTATTCTTCTTACGTAGTCTCATTTTGTTAATCGCTTTTCAATTATTTTAAAATTTAATTAACACACAATTCTTCCCACTTGTGCGTCATACAATTATTGCAAATTGATGTTCTAATATCAAAAACTAGAGATTGCCTATCTCAAGCCATAGTAATTCCTTACTTAGAATTTGAAGCTTCCCATCTCTAGTCTCCATGTTTAGTTATTAATGGATCTAAGGCCTGTTTGTTTGTAAGGTTAAATTTAACAAGATTAAAATTAAACTTAAATAGAGATATTTTTTTATTGAAAGTTGTAAATGGTGTGAAATAAAGTTAGTTATTATGTTGGGATATGTGAGGGATGTGATATAAGTTAGTTATTATTTTAGTAATGTGCGTAAGATGTGAAATAAAATTAATTTTTAATATTAAATTTTATGTGTGATGTGATATGCCTGGTTAAAATTAAATCAGCTTAATTTTAAATAGCTAAACAAATGGGGCCTGAACTTTCATATGAAGGATAGCCTTAAAAGCCAACTTGACTGAACTTGACTGAACTTGCCTGGATTTCTAAATGTCAGTACACTATAATAAGGAAAACTACATCTTGACGTCTAGGTGTTCATAAATCACAAGTCCTCAAGCCATCCTCCTCATAATAAGGAATAACTATAATAGCCGACTTAACCTGAACTTGTCTCAATTTTTGAATATCAATACACCATAATTAGGAGAACAAATAAATTAATTGGATTTAAATTGGTAGAGGCATTCTCTTATGGCACAATTGGAACCAAATATTGCACGGGTGTAATATTTTATAAGATGACATACATGTCATACTATCTTTTTTTATTTACATATAAACCTACCAAACTATTGATTTTTGCATACATTAAAAACAATAAATATTAAATTTCACACATTGGAGTTACCATCATGATTATTGTGCTAGTATATAGTTGGTTAATTCAAGCTTGGATTAGGATGACATGAATTTGGGTATCAATTGATCTGATAAATTTACATATTTTAACCACTACATTATCGTCATGTATTTTGAGGGCATTCTGGATGGCTGAAAAGTAAGGCTCTGTTTGGTAATAAGAAAAAAAAGAAGATTTGGTTGGAATTTTTAGTGATTTTTGAAAAATGTGTATGATGTGAAATAAAGTAAGTTGATTATATTAAAAATCGTGTATGATGTGAAATAAAGTTGATTGATTTATTGAGAATTGTGTTAGATGTGAAATAAAGTGATTGTTTAATGTTGGAATTTATGTGAGATGAGATATAAAATAATTTTTTAAGTTTTTTTAAAATAAATTTAAGATTTTGGCCATGGGTAATTTTAGCCATGATTTTTAGTTCATTGCCAAACAGGGCCTAAAGGTGCATTTGTTGTGGAATGTATGTAAATCTCCATAGAAATAATAAAGGATAAATAACATTTGGATATATTATCATGTAGGTCAATATTTTCAAAATTATAACATCTAGACCCTGACTTTTAATATAACCATCAAATATGTTTTTTTTTATTTTTTATTATTAAAATCTTTTTACCCCTTTGTTCTCTCTCTCTCTCTCTCTCTCCCCCCTCTCTTGACTGCCAGCAGCAGCGGAGGGGAATGTCGTCAACGGAGCGGGGGGACAATTGTCTCCACCTCTTCCCTCTCCCTCTCTCTCCCTCCCTCCCTTTCTCCCCCCTCCCTCTTGTCGGCAAAGCAGTCGTTGCCGATGAAGGGGCAAAGGGGCCACCCGTCGGCGAAGGGAGGCAAGGAGACACCCTCCCCCCTCCTATCTCTTTCTCTCTCTAGATCTTTGCGAGGAGAGAGAGAGAACAGAGAGGGAGAGAAAGGAGGAGGCCGACGGTTGTCCCCCTCCCTTGCTTTGCCGTCGCCGGCAGCCCCGCCAAACAGAGAGTGGGAGAGACGAGAGACAAAGAGACAGCACGAGATGAGAGAGAAAGGGAAGGGGTATAATAGAAAATTAAAAATAATAATAATAAAATTAAAAAAGAACCTATTTAATAATTATATTAAAACTCAAAGATCCAGGTGTTACAATTTTCAAAACGTGAACCTGTATGATGATATGCTTTAAACTTAGGGACCCAAGTGTAATTTACCCAAAAATAAATATTATTATACCATCTTGATGCATAAAAGATTCACTTTAGCCAATCTACTTTTACTTCATATTTCATAATTATTATGGTTATGAATTAGGTTCGCTCGAGATGACGGATAACAAAGGTAATCCAACTGAATTGAGTACTAACTTGCAGGGGCGGACTTACATATAAGTTAGGGGGTGCAGTTGCACCCCCTAATAAATTTATAAACTGAAGGACTTTATAATAAAATTACCAAATATATAACCTTGCACCCCTCATCCTGAACCGCTGAACCCTAGCCGCCAAGTGCCCACTCCGTCTCCGGATCTCCATATCCCTCATCCTCGACCCTCGCGACCGGCGACTCGCAGGGACTCTCGCAGCTCTCCGGCGACGCCGATGGCCCGACACAGTCTCGTGGCTCCCGCCCACGGCTCGACGCTTCTCTCACTGCTCTTGCGGCTCTCGCCGATGCGACTTTCGCGACTCTCGCCGACGCGACTTTCGCGACTCTCACCGACGCCTTGCCGATGCCGACGCGACTCTTGCGGCTCTCGCAGCTCTTGGGGCGACGCCGACAGCCCGAAGCGGCGAAGCAGCTCTAGCGGCAACGCCCACAGCGGCACAGCCTGACACTGCTCACTGCTCAGCCTGCTCGCTCTCGCCGTCTCGTGGTCCTGGCGTTTCGCGGTGACACGGACGGCCACCACGTCCCGACGCAGTCTCGCGGCTCCCGCCCACGACCCGACGCTTCTCTCGCCGCTCTCAAGGCTCTCACCGACGCGACTCTCGCAGCTCTCCCGGTGACGCCGATGGCCCGAAGCGGCAAAGCCGCTGTCGCGGCGACGCCCACGGCCCTACTTGCTCTCGTAGTCTCGCAGCGACACTGACGGCCCAGGCCCGAGTTGCCCAACGCAGTCTCACAGCGACGCCAAGGCGGTCTCGCCCGACGTAGTCTCCCGATGACAGATTTATTTGACCCCCCTGGCATGAGGTCTTAGCTCCGCCACTGCTAACTTGCTTTGACAATATTAATTCTAACATCAAGTAGAACAATAGTTGGTCTTTTAAGATAGATATGCGACATGCTGGAAACCCCAAACTAGGAGGTGTCGACGCAATTCTATGAATAGGGTATTTCATGTTGACTTTTGACAAGAACTAAATTATTAAAAAACTCTACAAAAACACTAAAAATTCCTAAAGTAGCCCAACCGTCATCGACTAAAATATTTAGAGAAGCTTCCTTGTCAATCACCTTCATTCCTCTCACCAGACATTGGAGCAACATTGCCTATTGAGAAATAATAATATATTTTTTTTTATAATGGAGAAATCATAATAATTACTTGGCAAATGATGAGCAATGTTACCTGAATCCAGAGAAGAGCTTAGGCTTGAGCAACAAGAAACGAATGTCGTGTATGCTTAGGCTTCCCACGATTTTTCTTTTGGGACCTTCAATAACAGGCAGGCCTCCTATTCTGTAGTCTTTCATGCGCTTGAAAGCTTCTAGAATTAGTTCATCTTGTTTTATGCTGACAACCTGAAACTCAGCTAAAAGAAACTTTATATCAATTTGGATATTGAAAATGTTGAATAACAAGGGAACGAGGAAGGGCTGAAAATCAAAAACAAGAAGTCAGATTCATAAATAAACAATCATCCAAATTATAGTTTATTTCATCCTTTTTTTCATCCACTGTAATCCAAATACAATGTTTGGACAAAACAATAGCTGCAACACAGACACACGAGAAAGCAGTATATAACAGATGAGATGAATATGCCATTGCAAATAATCATTCTTAACCAATTTAAAAAATGATTAAAGACGATATGATACTATTCACTTATTTTCTGATAAAAATATAAATTGTTAAGATACAAGATTTCAATTGTCAATATTATAAATTACTTAATAATGCAATAGTAACAAGGGAAAACAGAATTAACTACTCAACTTCAAAAAAAGAATACCTGAAGAGTTGTGGTGTGCAGTTTGAGATGATCACATTCAGGCACAAAGAAAAAGTAATACTGCAATAGTCCGCATTAATCAAATCATGCTATTTATAGAGGTTCTAAATACTACAAAAAATAGCTTTGTAAATTTCTGCCAAAAATGTTAAGAATATTTAATGTTGGGCCTAATCTATTTTTTCTTACTACCATTCATTGTTCGTTATTTCTTATCCTAATGTATTATTCATAAGCGATGACTCTTTGTGATAATGATGAATAGCTAAATATGTGAAGATATTCTACAATTACTTTTATAAATTAAGTATATGTTCTTAGCATCTTTAACTGAAGTTAACTAAAGTGTACTAATGTTAAACATTTTTGTGTAATATATGCAAATTATAAAATTTTGGGCTTTTTTTGTTTACCCCTAAACACCACAATTTCCCTCACCTCACTTGAAAATTATTGTGGTATAATTCAAAACTTGAGACCTATAGTATTCAAGCAAACTTCTTTCCCACTGGACTAGGAGAACACAAAATTATAAAATTTTAGGTTTTTAATGTGCAATATACTCTTTTTGCAATTTATATGCTATTGTCCCATGATATTTATTGATGTATACTCCTTAATATTACCTCGTCATAAGACATGAAAGGAAGCCCAAGATCTAATAGTGGACGAGCAGCAATGCAATCAAACCAATCCCTTCCCTTGCATTGCTTGAGGCCTTGTACGACTGCTGATTGTGTGATGAAATTCCTGATGTATGGCCCCCCATTTTCGATTACAGGGACGTTCCTTAATCTATATTTTGAAAGCAACAGAAGCACAGTAAGCATAGAACTGTCTGACGCAACAGGAAGGAAAGGCGCCCAGCGATATGTTTCAACCACAGATTTTACCTGGAAAAACATATAAATAAATTAAAAAGGAACAAGCTGCTATCATTATATTCAGATAAACTAAACAAAGAAAATACAGGAACCAATTTATTATTTAGGAATGTGGCGATTAATTTCACATGTTGAGGCCCCAAGTAGTTTGAGATTAAGGCTCTGTTGATTTGTTTACTGCTGATTAACTCTGCAGAATCAATGATTTTATGGAATCAAGCATTCATCTACTTCACATGTTCATCATCTTCCATACGAGCCAACTATTTCGGTGGGTTGTGCGAATCCTTCTCCGACAATCATCCATAACTAATGCTACGTATGCTAGTGCTTGAAACTTAAGTTTTTTTGTATAACCAAGAGTTTCGTATAACACATGATCAAAATTATTTTTGACTTATTATTTTTTCTTTCATTTTCTTGTATAATAATTTTATCTACATTATGAATGCCCAGGCCATACAGTCCCAAACCTTATTTTTGGCCTATTTTTTGCACTATATTTTTGATTCTTACCACACACAAGTATCTTATACATGCCCAAGCCATACAGTTCCTTGCCTTATTTTTGGCCTATTTCTTGCACTAGTTTTTGAGTCGTACTGCACACAAGTGTCTTAATAATATCATTTCATCAACAATATTGTCAATGATTTACTATTTATATAAACCTTCACTTTTTTTAATTTTATCAAAATAAAAAATTAGTATTAGCGATTAGCTATACTCAAAACAATCATTTCATTAACATTAGTATTAGTGATTTCCCATTTAAATCAATACCATGTTTTCAATATTTTATTCTAGGTCCTTCCATTTAAACACAAACAGAAAAATATAAAATGAATACTATACCCTTTATTTCCTCTCCTTCTTCCCTTCTCCCAATTGGGTTGGCTGCACATCTCGGCTGCACAGTGTAGGCCGACCTTGTAGTGCCATCAGCCGCATGCCCGCGCATAGGACCACTATGCACACGGGATTTGCATGGCCGCTGCATATAAAGTTGTAGTGGGCAGGCCTTATGCAGTCGTTGCTCGTGACCAACAACAATATGCAGGGGTGCAACGCAGAGGAATGTTCAATGGGAGAAGGAAACAGTATTTCTGCCATTTTTATTTAAATAAATATTTAATTTTAAAATAAATTTTGTTTAAGGGTTAATGAAGGACTAATGAAATTCGTTAAAAATAATCCAGTTGAAATATTTATATCAATCTCAAGGACCTAATGATTTCGAGACTCAATGGCTCAATTAAAGAATTTTTAAAATCATGAATCTAAGTGATGTTACTCCCTAATCTCGGGGACTTGGATAATATTTACCCTAAATTCTCTTCAACTCTCTTCCACCTCCTTTTGAGTAAATAGACATTAACAAGAGATCAATGATGGGGGGAACACAAATTATGTGGAAGGTGTGTAAATTGTAACATTAAAATGTAACTCAATTAAGAAAAAGTAATGATAACCTAAAGAGAACTACGTAAATGAAAATTTCAATTAGCATAGATGAAGGATTAACCGTTGTTGATTTGAATGGTTCTTCTTGAAGCAGTAATCTGTAGAACTGCTCCCCCAAGTGATCTGCAGCTGTTGCAGCATCTTTCCCAATAGTCTTCTCCGAAGCAATCCCGCCTACCAATGCTGCACCAACTGCAGCAATAGTGAGCCCAGCGATTGTAGCAGGACCTGTAGCACCAGCAGCTATCGTTCCTATTCCTCCAATGGTACTTGTTCCAAGAGCAGCAGCAGTTGCCGACCCAGCAGATAAAGAAAATGCAGCAAGCTCTGCATTTTCTAGCACCCAAAGTACGATTGCGGAATAATCTATAATTCCAAGATATGTTCCCTCCCAATCACTAGTGTTCCTTATCTCGACATTTCTTACTGGAGCAGATGAGATATTATGTTCAGATAAGATACGTACAGCATCAATAATAGTTGTATCTGAAGGGATTTCAATTACTGCATAAAAAGAAAATTATAGAGCAAGCTGATAAGCTTTTCATTGCAATCTAAAATAGAGGGTGAGTTTATGGTATATTGTAGGTCTAATTAATCTTGATTGAAGTATGAAGCCAAATTCTCAGCATATGACTCTGATCACCATCCAATTGAGTGCATGGTTTACTGTGGTTTATTAATGGTTAAAAACTGTGTTAAAAACAATAGAGCAAGATTTTGAATTTTGAAAATTACTAATGTTTGTTTTAAAAAAAAAAAATCTTGTAAGGGTGAACTGTGTGTCACACTGCTGCACTATCATGACATCTTAAATAAGGCTCCCTAGACAAATTTAGTAATGACGAGGCTAAAGTAGAAGAAATCCTGTAATATCTGGGCTAAAGAAGAAGAAATCTTCGGTGCCGATGCGTTATTAGGAACCATAATCTTTAGTAAGAGTAGGAATTTGGAATATATACACCCTGACAAGCAAGTTAATAGAGGATTCATAGGAGAATTAATATTTTGTGTCTGTAAAAAAAAGAAAAGAGTGAAAAAGAATGGTAAAGAATTGATACTCCAATAAGAAATAACTAGAAATTGTGTGAGTATAATTTTAAACAAAAGTTTGAAGAATCAAGGAAAAAGATAGTTAATATAGCAGGATAAGTTACTTTCAAAAACTTTTTAATGACGATTGCGACAATACAATTAATTTTAGGGGTATTTGGTTTAATGTTATCTTGATGTTATGTTATGTAATCTAGATGTCATCTTTTAAGTAATAATTTCATATTTTTTAAAAGATTATCTATAGATATCATTAAAACTAATAATTATTTTTCCTATATAATGTAACACCAAAGTAACATTGAAACAAACACCCCTTTAGTGAACTAAACATCTAAAAAGAAAATAGAAATTGCTCTTATAACTGGTATATTAAACTGAAATTTAAAAGATTTAAAAAAGATGAAATGCAGAAAAATAATATAATTAGATAATATTTCAATAAATATTTGAAAATGTATGAGATGAAAAAATTTCTTGGCTCATTAAATTATTTAATATGATTTTGTTAAAACGATGTCAAATGAATATAGAATGAGTGCATTGGTACTTATTTACATAATTAAAAGCAATGTATAGGAATACACTAGCTATAGAGAAATTAAATAAAAGAGTCACACTTTGAAAATTTAGGAATAATGATCAATCATAGCTTACGTAGTGATATCATGGTATTATAGAACAGTTTGAAATCATATAAAATAATAATGAAATAAATAATAATATTATTAAAAGGGTTGACAAAGCGCAATAGAAATAAAGAATTCATATAGTCGAACCTCACCTAGTGGGATAAAAGCTTACTAGTTATTATTCTTCTTGTTGGTTGCACAACAAACTAGACAAAAAAAGAAAATTTATATATAGGACAAAATTTTAACGAAATTACACGTTTCACTTAAATTCTTCAAAAGTTGCACATTTCACACTCAATTCTAAAATTATATCCCTTTATAACTAAATCAAAGTGACTTTTGATTATGTCACACATAATACACCCAAACTTATGCCTTATTTGTTTACCTAATTTAAAATTAACCTGATTAATTTTAATCAAGTATGTCACATCATTCATAAGATTTAATTTTAAAAATTAACTATATTTCGCATTATACACATAATTCAAAATAAAAAATTAATTTCATTTCATATCTTATATATATACCAAAATAATAAATAACTTATATCACATTCCTCGCACATCCAACATAATAACTAATTTTATTTCACATCATTCACAATTTTTAATAAAAAAATATCTTTATTCAAGTTCATCTTTAATTTTGTTAAAATTAGACTTTGAAAACAAACAGGCTTTTAGTCTTGAAATGTAAGCTTTTAAATATTCACTATGACAAAGCGGAAAAGATATGTAAATTTGGGTAAATTTGGGTGAAATGCATAATATTATAAAGAATTGAATGTGTAATATGTAATTTTTAAATATTTAGGTAAAATGCATAATTTTGACATAATTTTATGTCCAATATGTGAAGAAAAAAATGAGCTAATTAGTCCGCAATAAGTAAAATAGTGCCAATACCCTTGCCGCTAGGTACTTCTGGGAATGATGAAACAGGAATCTGTGCAAAAGCAGCTATTAAAGATTCTTGTAGAGTATGTGGCAACTTTTTCCTTGATTGGATTGCATCAAAGTAAGCATCACAACTTGGAATTTTTGATCTTCCATCAATTATTTGTGCCATTTCACGAATGAGTAGACAACATCATGAGTTGCTAAAACTGTTCAAAAAAATAACAGACTAGTCACTACAACAATAGGTTAATTTTTGTAACGTAAATATTGAATAAAACCGCAGAATAATTCCTAAAGAAATCGTTTTGCATTTTGTAAAAGGCTAAAGAATACATAAGTATCCAAAGCTTCAACGGGCATCAAAATGAATAAGAAAGAAAATCCGCAAATTCTCTACTACAAATTGTTGCTTAAACAATTCTAGAAAAAAAACACTCGCTTAAATTTCATAATTCATGCTAGATCTACTTAGCATGACTATAAATAGTTGTGTGACACTACTGCAAACAGTAGTTACTGATAATAAGCAATTGCAACAAATTGCTTTCTCAACGTACATGATGCTGAAATTTCAGCACAATTTACTATGAAATAAGTGGAAGCGAAGGTTGTCATGTATATTCTGTTGAACTTTTATCAATTTTGATGATAACAAACACGTTAATAATATATTCGATTAATTTTTTTTTAATTATTAGTACATATTGTATTTAAGCTTTTCAGGTTCAAAGAAGGTTCATTGTCGATATGATTTTGACCCAAGATTGACGAAAATGAGCCAAGAATAAAGAAAAATGATATATTTTTGAATTATTATATATATAATAACGTTTTCATGTCATGATTGATTCGATAAGTTTTAAGCTGGCTGTCGACTGTCTAACGCAATCTTTTGCGTTTCTCATCCGGGACTTGGGACCTGTCAACTGCGTGTCAATGTCTCCTTTCGGCCACCAATGTCTTCTCCTTTTACATTATCATAAGTGATAAACTCGAACATGTAACAATCCTTAAGAGAAGGTAGCCTATGATAGGTAGCGGCCTCTACCCCATTCTTTCTCTACTTAAGTGTTTAATTTATAGCTCATTTATCTTGAGAAAATTAAAATAAACATAATTAAATTTATTTCGTGATTTTCCTGATTTTTATATGATTTTTTGGTGGGGACACCACGATCGACCGTCGATTCATTCCCGGCAGAGTTTATCGTCGACGGCCGAGATCTAGCCATGCTGCTTCGATCTGGATTGATTGACTATTAGGACAGATTGGGAAAGATGGATGTTGCAGATCGCTGACTCGATAGATTGGAAATCTCCTATTTATTCTGATTGATTGGAGATTCCATTTTGGGATGATTTTATTTTTCGCATTTATTTTGTATTAGTTATTTCTATTTTAGTGATCATTATTTTAGGCATGTTATTTAGTATTTCCTCGTTTGTGTGAGGAATTTATTACATTATGTATTTTTTCTTTATTGAGTCAGTCTGTATGGAGGCCTATATAAACGCCTCCCTGTCACTCTTATTTTCTTAATGCTGAATAAATCTGATTTGTGTTTCCCTTGGAATTATTTGATTCTGGAATGAATCGATATCCTGGATAGGGAAGGGCTTGGGCTTTGGGTGAGAATCCCTAAACTCCACCCGCTCCAGCTCCTCCCCTCCGGGTTCGATTCCATTCATCTCGCACCTCTAGCATTCACATCGACTTCTCTGACAGTTTCATCCGCACGCACCTGCGCCCGACTCGCACGCGTCGCCCCCGCGCGCGACTGCGCCCTGACTGCGTGCGACATCTGCGCTCGCCCGCTTTTGCGT